>JAVTVY010024161.1:0-98515 GCA_036873755.1 Hanleya hanleyi
ATACTGCGACCGTTTCCGTCCCGTAAAGCGTTGCCCGGCTGTCGGCGACGAATAAACAGGCTCCACGATACGTTGTAGGATTATGGCAGGGGGAAACTTGGTTGATGTATCTCTGTATTTAGTGCAGTTGTATATTTCTGGGGGGGGGGGAAGGGAGTCTCCTGACTATTGTCATATACCGCACACGGTCAAGAAGATCAACAAATATTGTGGCTTTAGTCCCAGTGCAGCGAGATAGCACAGCAATATTGTCGAAATTATCAACCTACTGATATAGACCCTAAAGCCCTATTTTATACTGAAGTTAGACCATGCAAGTTGCCTAAATGTGCTACAGGCAAACGCATGTCTCATTACAGTATTATAGAATACCCCCAACTACATGTACATACAACACGCCAGTCGGACGTGTTCCCTAACCTATAGTATAACCACAAACACGTTTCCACACCAAAAATGCGAGCCGGCAAATTCTCATTGGATTGGCGTGTTTTTACAGGTTACACTAACTACAGGATTGTACAAGCTTTTAGATTCCCAGGCCAAAACAACTGCCTTTACGGCCCAACCGTATATTACGCCAAAAATCAATAAGTTACAGGCTGTACCTGGACGTGTTCCTCCAGCACTCTCTTTCTGGTCTCTCCTCGATTGGAATGTCAGCTCGAGTTTAAATAGGGTGTGCACTCTCCACACCCAAAAAGTCCTCACAGGAGGCTTCCTCACGAACGGAGACGTTTCGACCGAACCGAAGATCGTCTTCCACAGCGAAATTACAGTTCATAGTTCATAAATGAGCATGCCATCCCAATCCATAATTTGTAGAGAAAATCCCACGTAAAGGGCAACTCCTATCTCGTTCTGGTAAGCGAGAAATACGGGGGAATGCATTTCTGATATCTGCCTTGCTCGACGCTGACGACATGGGTCAAGGTCGTTCTTCCACATTCCAACGTAGCACACGGCTCCTGATTCAAACTGTTCTCTACGCAAACGGTTAACCGTTACACTGCCCCCGCCTTTCCAAATCATGACGTCCTCGTCATGGCCGTACGGGTCCAGTTGTACAGTTCGAATCAATTTACACAAAACTGTTCGCCAATTACGGGCCATCAGGGCCGGCGAAATCACTAGGTGGCCGCCCTCCGGCGGTCTGGCCGGGCCACCACGATATCAGGTCAAAGATCTCCTTCCCAGAATTACCTGGGCGGCTAGCAGAGCCGCCCCACGACATTAGGTCCACTGGGCTGCACGCTCAGTTGGAGGGGTCCGGCTTCCCTCCTTTTACGGTACACGGGCTGGGACGTCAGCACGTAGTCTTGCAACCTGCGAGGCTTCACCACTCGCCGACCGCGGGTCGTCGTCGCGTGTGTGGAGGCTGCCTCACCCTCGGCCACTTCCTCGGGCTCGTCCTCCAACTCGCTGTCCGGCGTTCCCCGCGGTTCCAACTCAAATTCGGCCTGCCAGGCCGGCGGCCGGATGACGCGTCCACTCCGGCTCGTCTGGGGCTGGCCTATGGGTGGCTGCACGGCTACCGGGTGGGTCACGGCGTAAGGCTCTGCGTGAGCCGTTTCCGGCCCCTGCTGGTCGCCGCCATCGTCACTGTCGCTCTCCGACGGTGTATCGTCACCCTCCACGTCCAGCCGCGGATAACATGGTTTGACCCGGTCAACATGGACGACCTGTCGTCTCCCGTCATCACTCCGGATCCGGTAGGTAACGTCCGACAATGCCGCCTCCACCACAAACGGTCCCAACCACCGGTCTCGAAGCTTCCGTATCTGTCCTGGCCGGGTCACTACGGTGTGCAGATAGACCTGGTCTCCGGGGCCGAATCTTTGCGCCTTGGCCTTCAGGTTGTAAAGGCGCTTCTGTCGTCTCAGGGCCTTCCCACTATTTTCCCTCGCATCCTCGTGGACGTCGACTAAGTGGTCACGAAGGTCCCCGACCCACGGCACGGGCTCCGTTCTCTCACTCGGAGGAGCCCCAACTGTCAGGTGAGCTGGTAGAGTCACCTCCCGGCCAAACGTCATCATATTCGGCGTATACCCCGTAGTCTCGTGTGCGGCTGCACGGTACGCCATCAGGGTTAGTGGAATATACACATCCCAATCGTCGGGGTGGCGGGCGGCACTAGCATGAAGCATCTGACCCAGAGTCCTGTTGAACCTCTCAACTTGGCCGTTAGACTGCGGATGATACGCCGTCGTCCGCGTCTTCTTCATGCCGAGGATCCGGCACATCCCCTCGAATACTTTGCTCTCAAAGTTCCGCCCCTGGTCCGAGTGTATCAGGGAGGGGACACCGAACCGGCTGACGTACAAGTCAATCACAGCCTGGGCCACCGTCTCCGCTTCTTGGTCCGGAAGTGCCACAGCCTCCACCCACTTCGTGAAATAGTCACAGACGACCACAATATGCAGATTTCCTCTCGTCGTCAGGGAGAGAGGACCCATCAAGTCCACGGCGATACGTTCTCCGGGGCATCCCGTCATCATCCCGCGGTGCTGTCCCCGGGGTTTCTTCCCGGCCTGCTTCCTCCGACTGCACGTGTCGCAGCTCCGGCACCACTGTCGAACGTCACGCTGCAGGCCAACCCAGGCGTACGCTTGTCGCACCTTCCTCAACGTTTCAAACACCCCCAGGTGTCCTCCAGTCGGGCTGTCATGACATTCCTTAAGTATCCTCTTTTGAAGGGCCCTCGGGACCACCAGTAACTTGGCCTTCTCCCGGCCTCGCAAGTCATACCAACGTCGCACCAGGAGGTCTCCTTCCAGGGACAAGGCGTCGTATGCTCCCCACAGCGCTTTCGTTACCCCGCTGTGTTGACAGACTATGTCCCACCGAGGTCTGGTACCAGCCTTCACCCATTCAATCACCGGAAGTAGCTCGGGGTCTGCAGCCTGGGCCGCTGCAAAGTCCTCGTTGGGTGGGGATATAGTCACAGCTCGGGCCGCCGCAGTCTCCCCGTCTTCGGTCTCGGAGGAACGACCACACTGCTTGCACGGACGTCTGCTCATCGCGTCAGCATTCTGATGCTTACGCCCTGGTCGGTGGACGATGTCAAATTGATAGGTCGACAGAGCTTGGATCCACCTTGCGAGTTGCCCCTCCGGCTCTTTGAATCTCATGAGCCACCTCAAGGACCCGTGGTCGGTGCGCAGTAGGAACTTCTTCCCGTAGAGGTAGTGCCGCAACGACTTAACGAAGTGGACCACCGCCAGGAGTTCGCGCCTGGTCACGCAGTATGCCTTCTCAGCCTTGGTGAGTACCCTGCTGCCATAGGCCACCACCCTCTCCTGTCCGTCGACCTCTTGGGACAAAACGGCTCCGATGCCCCAACCGCTGGCATCCGTGTCCAGGATAAACGGTTTAGACATGTCAGGCATGGCCAGGATGGGCGCCGCTATCATCTTCTCCTTCAGGGTCTCAAATGCGACCTGACAATCGTCGGTCCACACGAAGCTCTTCTCCTTCTGGGTAAGTTGATGCAGGGGCGCTGCCACGGTCGCAAAGTCTTTGACGAACCTCCGATAATAGCTACACAATCCGAGGAAACTCCGTACCTCGGTCTGGGAAACTGGGGTGGGCCAGTCTCTCACAGCCTGGACCTTCTCCGGTTCCGTCTCGATACCGGCGCCGGACACGACGTGTCCCAGGTAGGTGACTTTTCGGGCGCCAATGACACACTTGGAGGGTTTCAACTTAAGTCCATGCAGTTGTAGTCTCTGGAACACCACCTCCAAGTTGGCCAGCATCTCGGTAAACGTCTTCCCGAACACGATGATATCGTCGAGGTAAATGAGGCATGTCTCGTAGTGCAGACCGGCCAATACCGCTTCCATTAGGCGTTCGAATGTTCCAGGGGCGTTGCACAGCCCGAACGGCATAACGCGGAACTGGTAAAGGCCTTTCCGGGTGGAAAACGCGGACTTGCATCGATCTTCAGGCGCCAATTCAACTTGCCAGTATCCGGACATCAAGTCGAGGGTAGACCACCACTGTGCCCCGTTCAGTGCGTCAAGACTGTCATCGATCCTTGGCAGAGGATATGCGTCTTTCTCCGTGACGTCATTCAGGGCCCGGTAATCGACGCAGAATCTAGATTTCCCGTCCTTCTTCTTCACCAGGACGACAGGGGCCGACCACGGTCCCTCGGAGGGCTCGACCACACCTCGTCGTAACATCTCGTCAACCTGCTTGTCGATCTCCCATCGAGCATGAAGGGGCGGTCTTCTAGGTGGAATACGAATCGGGGGTGCACTCCCCGTCTTTATCTGATGCTGCACCCTGGTCGTATGCCCCAGGTCATCGTCATCGGCCGCAAACAAACCAGCGTGTCTATTCAGCATTTGTTCAACTTCCCTCAGCTGGGCTGCACTCAGGCCATCCTTGGACTTCTCCAACGCCGGCCGCATATATGCCGGCAGGGTCGTCGTCCGCGCCCTCGGCTCTGTAGGCTCTTCCGGGACATCACCTAGTGTGGACATACTACCACAGAAGGTACCAGCATGGATGACTGTAGACTCGTCGGAGGCGTTCAGCATGCGAATAGGCACACTACCATCAGATGCAACTCGAGAGAGTGTTCTCGCCAGGACTAGGCCGGTCTTCTCGCTAAATGCGAGCTCCCCCTCGACTAGTCCAATCTCCCCCGGCGGTGCGTCTTCCACCCTGGCCGGGGCGAGCATCTGAGTTCTAGGCGGTATGGTGATGGTCTCAGCCAGGGCCAAACGATAGCAATCGAAACTTCCTACGACCTCGCATTGCAGGTACTTGCCTCCCAGCTTCAATCGATGGCCTCTTGCGTCAAGTATACAGCCGTGGCGATACAGGAAGTCGTACCCCAAGATGGCGTCGATGGACAAGTCTCCCACAACCAGCGTGTGCTTCCACACCGTCCCCTGGATCGATATCCTGAAGTCTCCCTCTCCGAGCAAAGGCATATGGGAACCGTCAGCCACCTTGATGGACTTGTACCGGGAGTCTCGAAGGACTGGTTTCACATCTGGGTCAAGCTGTTCCCATATCCGGCGGCTGATCAAGGAGATAGATGCTCCGGAGTCCACACAGCACATCACTTTCACCGGTCCGATAGACGCGGGTAGGTATATCCCTGCTTCTCCCTGGTTATGAAGCGCAGGCTTGGGTCTCTGGGGCTTTGGGGGGTTCCCGGACCCGGACGATCGTCCCGGGGGCGGAGAGGGTGAACGTCTAGGGCACGCCGCTCTAAAATGGCCGTCTTCTCCGCACCTCCAACATCCCCGTCGTGGTTGTCTTCCCGTCCTCTGCCCCCGCCTTGAACTTGAGCGTCCCCGTCCTGGGAAGCGCCTCTTAAATTCTTCCATCAGGGTAGCAATCTCTGCTCGGAGTCGGGCCTGCGCGTCCTCATCATCCTCAGTAACGCCAGCCGGGATGTCTTCTCCTGCAGCGGCTCTGGCCGTGGGGTCGGGACGTCGACGCTGGGCGTCTTGGAAGGCCTCTACTTCCACTGCTGCATGCACAGCCTCGTCTAGGGACTTCGGACGGCACTGCCAGACTTTGAACCGTAAGTCTTCTTCAATTGCCTCAAAGAATTGGTCACGGGCCAGGGTGTCTTGGACCTCATCACCGGCGTCTGGGTAGGCCATCTGGCTGAGTCTCACCAGAGCTTGGCCCAGTTCGGGTAGACCTTCCCCCCTCAGTCGTCGCCTGGACTTCAGCTTGGACTTATACAGCTCGGTTTGGTTAGGCGGAGCGAAGCGTCTCTCCAAGGCATCACGTAGGCAGATGAAGTTTGCCTCCCCTGGTTTCATCTTCAGACTAGAGAGGACCTGTTGTGCTGGCCCTCGCAGGGATACGGCTAAGTGCTGTCCCTTCTCTTCCAGCGTCCACTGGTTTAAGGCTGCGCAATATTCAAAATGTACCAGGTGATCTCTCCAGGGCGTACTTCCATCGTAGGTCGAAGCCTTAACCAACGTCTTACGGGAAACAGGGATGGTCGGGACTGTGGCTCCCCCACTGGTATCAGCCGCTGAATGGCGCCCTTCTGCGACCCGGTCGCAAATCGTCTGTTCCCGTACAGGCTGGTCTATGGGGGTTCTGGTAGTACCCTCTTCGGCCCTGGGTGTGGACGTGTGCGGTGGGGCTCCCATCATCGTCTGATTGAAGGTCGCCCGCATCGTCTGCATCTCTGCCTGTAAGCTTTTGAGGCCCTCTAGTAGCACTCGGATAGTCGACGAAGTTTCAGTCTCGACGATGGCGGGCGTTGACAGCTCGGACGGTGCTTCTATCGGCCTCAAAGTGGCTGGAACAGGTATCCTCGATAGCCCTCTCCCCTGTAGGATAGCCCATAGACCCGCTATGCCCGGACGTCTTAGGGGTGTCGCTTGGGAACTCCTGGTTAATGGCGTTGTCGGAATGTCGTTGTCGGTCATCTCTAGTAGTCGTTGTTCTCTTCTGTTGTAGATCAGGCCAGATCCCACCGCTGCCACCAGTTTTCTCCGTCTAACGTGTACGAGCAGGACCAGTCGTAGTGTTTAGAAGAAAACGAATCAATAACCGGGATTGCCCACTGGCATTCTGGCCGTCACCGTCGTTAACCCCTTCACTAGTAGAGATCCGGGGCTCGAAGAGATGATCACAATCCTACAAGGATGACTGACGCTCATGTAAAGGTCTATTATGGTATATTCTGCACAAATAGTATACGCGGTTACAATAGATAGCGTAGGACCGCGTGGCTTAGGCAGAATGTCTAAGGAGATGTAACGTTATGATATTTACATATATATACAGACACTAGGGGAGTGTATGCAAATAAACTTGATGTATATATACACGTGATGCGAGAGTATGTGTGCACACAAGTTAACGGATACGTACACTTGGGGTGTGCATATAAGGTTCACGGATACGTACACTTGGTGTGTGCACATAAGGTTCACGGATACGTACACTTGGTGTGGGCATATAGAGTTAAACGTATCCCTGGTGTACATGTGGATAATAGAAGAGAATGTGTGCAGTTTAAGCTTGATGTTATATGGTGATAATATATATATGAGAGTGTATGCATATAACTTTACAGTTAATATAGTGCTTTAATGCGCGATAAGGGCGGCCTGGCTGCTGGCCCTTCTCTTCTGGGGGAAGGGCGGCCTGGCTGCTGGCCCTTCTCTTCCGTCGTTGGAACGTTATGGATATAACGCTCTCTCCAGGAATGGCCCCAAGTCGCTGAAACGTCACGGCCCGTTGGAACGTTACGCGGTAACGCTCTCTCCAGAGACGACCCCCAGTCGTTGGAACGTCGCGGCGGCGACGCTCTCTCCAGAGACGTGGCAACTCGGCGTGTACTTCACCCCCAGTCGTCGGAGCTTGACCGTAACTTGTCAGCTCACCAGTCTGCTTCCCGCACAGGTAAGTATAGCCCGGCGTCTCAACCCTTACGTTGCTGCGATCCGTCTATAGCCCGGCCTGTGACTACACACTTCACGACGATCTCTCAGGTAAGTATCACGCCCCACTTCCGTGACCGTCAGGACAATTACATGGGTATATAATGTGCTATTACTATTTCATCTGGTACCGATGAAACATCGTACGGTCTGTAAACTGCCGTTGTAATCTGTGCCCTGGGCTTGACCGTACAGTCTGTAAGCCTTGTTACCACTTTTACATCGGTAAAAGGAAGCCCGCCTTCTGTAACGTGTGATAAATACACGTATCCTACTGGAATCTGTATGTCTTGTTACCGCTTTTACATCGGTAAAAGTGAGCCCACCTGCACCGTGCCTTTATGCGTGATAAATACGCATATCCTCCCTGTGGGATCTGTGGTCTGTGCCTTTCTTGACTGTATAATCTGTGCTCTGTGTTTCTTTATTTAACGTGTGACAAATACACGTCTCCTTCTTGTAAGATCTGTGTTCTGTAGGTGTCTTTATTGAACGTGTGATAAATACACGTCTCCTTCTTGTAGAATCTGTGTTCTGTAGGTTTCTTGTGTGCTCTGTGTGCTGTATCTTTCTCGACGGTATAATGGTGATCGGTATGGCTGGACTGGTACTGTACTGTTTATGATCTGTGCGTCTTTATTTGCTCGTATGTGTGATAAAGACACATGTCCTTCCAGTTGAATCTGTAAGCTGTATCTGTAACTTGTCTATGGCCAGCTATACGCCGTCTGTGTAACTGTTTGCGGCCTCCCCTTGCTCTCGAAGCGCCCGGCCCAGTTTATCGATGTTTCCCGACGAAAATGGCTCGCCCGCCTGTGTCTTGGCTCGCACCGCCGGCTGTAATACTGCGACCGTTTCCATCCCGTAAAGCGTTGCCCGGCTGTCGGCGACGAATAAACAGGCTCCACGATACGTTGTAGGATTATGGCAGGGGGAAACTTGGTTGATGTATCTCTGTATTTAGTGCAGTTGTATATTTCTGGGGGGGGAAGGGAATCTCCTGACTATTGTCATATACCGCACACGGTCAAGAAGATCAACAAATATTGTGGCTTTAGTCCCAGTGCAGCGAGATAGCACAGCAATATTGTCGAAATTATCAACCTACTG
Organism: Hanleya hanleyi; assembly: GCA_036873755.1. NCBI lineage: Eukaryota > Metazoa > Mollusca > Polyplacophora > Lepidopleurida > Hanleyidae > Hanleya > Hanleya hanleyi. The sequence continues at coordinate 8,547 of JAVTVY010024161.1, forward strand.
ATATAGACCCTAAAGCCCTATTTTATACTGAAGTTAGACCATGCAAGTTGCCTAAATGTGCTACAGGCAAACGCATGTCTCATTACAGTATTATAGAATACCCCCAACTACATGTACATACAACACGCCAGTCGGACGTGTTCCCTAACCTATAGTATAACCACAAACACGTTTCCACACCAAAAATGCGAGCCGGCAAATTCTCATTGGATTGGCGTGTTTTTACAGGTTACACTAACTACAGGATTGTACAAGCTTTTAGATTCCCAGGCCAAAACAACTGCCTTTACGGCCCAACCGTATATTACGCCAAAAATCAATAAGTTACAGGCTGTACCTGGACGTGTTCCTCCAGCACTCTCTTTCTGGTCTCTCCTCGATTGGAATGTCAGCTCGAGTTTAAATAGGGTGTGCACTCTCCACACCCAAAAAGTCCTCACAGGAGGCTTCCTCACGAACGGAGACGTTTCGACCGAACCGAAGATCGTCTTCCACAGCGAAATTACAGTTCATAGTTCATAAATGAGCATGCCATCCCAATCCATAATTTGTAGAGAAAATTCCACGTAAAGGGCAACTCCTATCTCGTTCTGGTAAGCGAGAAATACGGGGGAATGCATTTCTGATATCTGCCTTGCTCGACGCTGACGACATGGGTCAAGGTCGTTCTTCCACATTCCAACGTAGCACACGGCTCCTGATTCAAACTGTTCTCTACGCAAACGGTTAACCGTTACACTGCCCCCGCCTTTCCAAATCATGACGTCCTCGTCATGGCCGTACGGGTCCAGTTGTACAGTTCGAATCAATTTACACAAAACTGTTCGCCAATTACGGGCCATCAGGGCCGGCGAAATCACTAGGTGGCCGCCCTCCGGCGGTCTGGCCGGGCCACCACGATATCAGGTCAAAGATCTCCTTCCCAGAATTACCTGGGCGGCTAGCAGAGCCGCCCCACGACATTAGGTCCACTGGGCTGCACGCTCAGTTGGAGGGGTCCGGCTTCCCTCCTTTTACGGTACACGGGCTGGGACGTCAGCACGTAGTCTTGCAACCTGCGAGGCTTCACCACTCGCCGACCGCGGGTCGTCGTCGCGTGTGTGGAGGCTGCCTCACCCTCGGCCACTTCCTCGGGCTCGTCCTCCAACTCGCTGTCCGGCGTTCCCCGCGGTTCCAACTCAAATTCGGCCTGCCAGGCCGGCGGCCGGATGACGCGTCCACTCCGGCTCGTCTGGGGCTGGCCTATGGGTGGCTGCACGGCTACCGGGTGGGTCACGGCGTAAGGCTCTGCGTGAGCCGTTTCCGGCCCCTGCTGGTCGCCGCCATCGTCACTGTCGCTCTCCGACGGTGTATCGTCACCCTCCACGTCCAGCCGCGGATAACATGGTTTGACCCGGTCAACATGGACGACCTGTCGTCTCCCGTCATCACTCCGGATCCGGTAGGTAACGTCCGACAATGCCGCCTCCACCACAAACGGTCCCAACCACCGGTCTCGAAGCTTCCGTATCTGTCCTGGCCGGGTCACTACGGTATGCAGATAGACCTGGTCTCCGGGGCCGAATCTTTGCGCCTTGGCCTTCAGGTTGTAAAGGCGCTTCTGTCGTCTCAGGGCCTTCCCACTATTTTCCCTCGCATCCTCGTGGACGTCGACTAAGTGGTCACGAAGGTCCCCGACCCACGGCACGGGCTCCGTTCTCTCACTCGGAGGAGCCCCAACTGTCAGGTGAGCTGGTAGATTCACCTCCCGGCCAAACGTCATCATATTCGGCGTATACCCCGTAGTCTCGTGTGCGGCTGCACGGTACGCCATCAGGGTTAGTGGAATATACACATCCCAATCGTCGGGGTGGCGGGCGGCACTAGCATGAAGCATCTGACCCAGAGTCCTGTTGAACCTCTCAACTTGACCGTTAGACTGCGGATGATACGCCGTCGTCCGCGTCTTCTTCATGCCGAGGATCCGGCACATCCCCTCGAAAACTTTGCTCTCAAAGTTCCGCCCCTGGTCCGAGTGTATCAGGGAGGGGACACCGAACCGGCTGACGTACAAGTCAATCACAGCCTGGGCCACCGTCTCCGCTTCTTGGTCCGGAAGTGCCACAGCCTCCACCCACTTCGTGAAATAGTCACAGACGACCACAATATGCAGATTTCCTCTCGTCGTCAGGGAGAGAGGACCCATCAAGTCCACGGCGATACGTTCTCCGGGGCATCCCGTCATCATCCCGCGGTGCTGTCCCCGGGGTTTCTTCCCGGCCTGCTTCCTCCGACTGCACGTGTCGCAGCTCCGGCACCACTGTCGAACGTCACGCTGCAGGCCAACCCAGGCGTACGCTTGTCGCACCTTCCTCAACGTTTCAAACACCCCCAGGTGTCCTCCAGTCGGGCTGTCATGACATTCCTTAAGTATCCTCTTTTGAAGGGCCCTCGGGACCACCAGTAACTTGGCCTTCTCCCGGCCTCGCAAGTCATACCAACGTCGCACCAGGAGGTCTCCTTCCAGGGACAAGGCGTCGTATGCTCCCCACAGCGCTTTCGTTACCCCGCTGTGTTGACAGACTAGGTCCCACCGAGGTCTGGTACCAGCCTTCACCCATTCAATCACCGGAAGTAGCTCGGGGTCTGCAGCCTGGGCCGCTGCAAAGTCCTCGTTGGGTGGGGATATAGTCACAGCTCGGGCCGCCGCAGTCTCCCCGTCTTCGGTCTCGGAGGAACGACCACACTGCTTGCACGGACGTCTGCTCATCGCGTCAGCATTCTGATGCTTACGCCCTGGTCGGTGGACGATGTCAAATTGATAGGTCGACAGAGCTTGGATCCACCTTGCGAGTTGCCCCTCCGGCTCTTTGAATCTCATGAGCCACCTCAAGGACCCGTGGTCGGTGCGCAGTAGGAACTTCTTCCCGTAGAGGTAGTGCCGCAACGACTTAACGAAGTGGACCACCGCCAGGAGTTCGCGCCTGGTCACGCAGTATGCCTTCTCAGCCTTGGTGAGTACCCTGCTGCCATAGGCCACCACCCTCTCCTGTCCGTCGACCTCTTGGGACAAAACGGCTCCGATGCCCCAACCGCTGGCATCCGTGTCCAGGATAAACGGTTTAGACATGTCAGGCATGGCCAGGATGGGCGCCGCTATCATCTTCTCCTTCAGGGTCTCAAATGCGACCTGACAATCGTCGGTCCACACGAAGCTCTTCTCCTTCTGGGTAAGTTGATGCAGGGGCGCTGCCACGGTCGCAAAGTCTTTGACGAACCTCCGATAATAGTTACACAATCCGAGGAAACTCCGTACCTCGGTCTGGGAGACTGGGGTGGGCCAGTCTCTCACAGCCTGGACCTTCTCCGGTTCCGTCTCGATACCGGCGCCGGACACGACGTGTCCCAGGTAGGTGACTTTTCGGGCGCCAATGACACACTTGGAGGGTTTCAACTTAAGTCCATGCAGTTGTAGTCTCTGGAACACCACCTCCAAGTTGGCCAGCATCTCGGTAAACGTCTTCCTGAACACGATGATATCGTCGAGGTAAATGAGGCATGTCTCGTAGTGCAGACCGGCCAATACCGCTTCCATTAGGCGTTCGAAGGTTCCAGGGGCGTTGCACAGCCCGAACGACATAACGCGGAACTGGTAAAGGCCTTTCCGGGTGGAAAACGCGGACTTGCATCGATCTTCAGGCGCCAATTCAACTTGCCAGTATCCGGACATCAAGTCGAGGGTAGACCACCACTGTGCCCCGTTCAGTGCGTCAAGACTGTCATCGATCCTTGGCAGAGGATATGCGGTCCCTCGGAGGGCTCGACCACACCTCGTCGTAACATCTCGTCAACCTGCTTGTCGATCTCCCATCGAGCATGAAGGGGCGGTCTTCTAGGTGGAATCGTGGTTGTCTTCCCGTCCTCTGCCCCCGCCTTGAACTTGAGCGTCCCCGTCCTGGGAAGCGCCTCTTAAATTCTTCCATCAGGGTAGCAATCTCTGCTCGGAGTCGGGCCTGCGCGTCCTCATCATCCTCTGGAACGTCAGCCGGGATGGCTTCTCCTGCAGCGGCTCTTGCCGTGGGGTCGGGACGTCGACGCTGGGCGTCTTGGAAGGCCTCTACTTCCACTGCTGCATGCACAGCCTCGTCTAGGGACTTCGGACGGCACTGCCAGACTTTGAACCGTAAGTCTTCTTCAATTGCCTCAAAGAATTGGTCACGGGCCAGGGTGTCTTGGACCTCATCACCGGCGTCTGGGTAGGCCATCTGGCTGAGTCTCACCAGAGTTTGGCCCAGTTCGGGTAGACCTTCCCCCCTCAATCGTCGCCTGGACTTCAGCTTGGACTTATACAGCTCGGTTTGGTTAGGCGGAGCGAAGCGTCTCTCCAAGGCATCACGTAGGCAGATGAAGTTTGCCTCCCCTGGTTTCATCTTCAGACTAGAGAGGACCTGTTGTGCTGGCCCTCGCAGGGATACGGCCAAGTGCTGTCCCTTCTCTTCCAGCGTCCACTGGTTTAAGGCTGCGCAATATTCAAAATGTACCAGGTGATCTCTCCAGGGCGTACTTCCATCGTAGGTCGAAGCCTTAACCAACGTCTTACGGGAAACAGGGATGGTCGGGACTGTGGCTCCCCCACTGGTATCAGCCGCTGAATGGCGCCCTTCTGCGACCCGGTCGCAAATCGTCTGTTCCCGTACAGGCTGGTCTATGGGGGTTCTGGTAGTACCCTCTTCGGCCCTGGGTGTGGACGTGTGCGGTGGGGCTCCCATCATCGTCTGATTGAAGGTCGCCCGCATCGTCTGCATCTCTGCCTGTAAGCTTTTGAGGCCCTCTAGTAGCACTCGGATAGTCGACGAAGTTTCAGTCTCGACGATGGCGGGCGTTGACAGCTCGGACGGTGCTTCTATCGGCCTCGAAGTGGCTGGAACAGGTATCCTCGATAGCCCTCTCCCCTGTAGGATAGCCCGTAGACCCGCTATGCCCGGACGTCTTAGGGGTGTCGCTTGGGAACTCCTGGTTAATGGCGTTGTCGGAATGTCGTTGTCGGTCATCTCTAGTAGTCGGTTGTTCTCTTCTGTTGTAGATCAGGCCAGATCCCACCGCTGCCACCAGTTTTCTCCGTGTAACGTGTACGAGCAGGACCAGCCGTAGTGTTTAGAAGAAAACGAATCAATAACCGGGATTGCCCACTGGCATTCTGGCCGTCACCGTCGTTAACCCCTTCACTAGTAGAGATCCGGGGCACGAAGAGATGATCACAACCCTACAAGGATGACTGACGCTCATGTAAAGGTCTATTATGGTATATTCTGCACAAATAGTATACGCGGTTACAATAGATAGCGTAGGACCGCGTGGCTTAGGCAGAATGTCTAAGGAGATGTAACGTTATGATATTTACATATATATACAGACACTAAGGGAGTGTATGCAAATAAACTTGATGTATATATACACGTGATGCGAGAGTATGTGTGCACACAAGTTAACGGATACGTACACTTGGGGTGTGCATATAAGGTTCACGGATACGTACACTTGGTGTGTGCACATAAGGTTCACGGATACGTACACTTGGTGTGTGCACATAAGGTTCACGGATACGTACACTTGGTGTGGGCATATAGAGTTAAACGTATCCCTGGTGTATATGTGGATAATAGAAGAGAATGTGTGCAGTTTAAGCTTGATGTTATATGGTGATAATATATATATATGAGAGTGTATGCATATAACTTTACAGTTAATATAGTGCTTTAATGCGCGATAAGGGCGGCCTGGCTGCTGGCCCTTCTCTTCTGGGGGAAGGGCGGCCTGGCTGCTGGCCCTTCTCTTCCGTCGTTGGAACGTTATGGATATAACGCTCTCTCCAGGAATGGCCCCAAGTCGCTGAAACGTCACGGCCCGTTGGAACGTTACGCGGTAACGCTCTCTCCAGAGACGACCCCCAGTCGTTGGAACGTCGCGGCGGCGACGCTCTCTCCAGAGACGTGGCAACTCGGCGTGTACTTCACCCCCAGTCGTCGGAGCTTGACCGTAACTTGTCAGCTCACCAGTCTGCTTCCCGCACAGGTAAGTATAGCCCGGCGTCTCAACCCTTACGTTGCTGCGACCCGTCTATAGCCCGACCTGTGACTACACACTTCACGACGATCTCTCAGGTAAGTATCACGCCCCACTTCCGTGACCGTCAGGACAATTACATGGGTATATAATGTGCTATTACTATTTCATCTGGTACCGATGAAACATCGTACGGTCTGTAAACTGCCGTTGTAATCTGTGCCCTGGGCTTGACCGTACAGTCTGTAAGCCTTGTTACCACTTTTACATCGGTAAAAGGAAGCCCGCCTTCTGTAACGTGTGATGAATACACGTATCCTACTGGAATCTGTATGTCTTGTTACCGCTTTTACATCGGTAAAACGAAGCCCGCCTGCACCGTATCTTGCCTTTACGGTGCGGTCTGTGATCTGTATTTCTTGTCTTTTTCTGTGTGGGCTGTGCTCTGTGTGTCTGGATTTGCTTGTAATGTGTGATAAATACACATATCCTACTGGAATCGGTGTTCTGTTTGTTTCTTGTGTGCTCTGTGTGCTGTATCTTTCTGTCCTGTAAGATCGGTGATCTGTACTTGTCTCTTTCCAGCTGGACGCCGTTCGTGTAGCCGTCTGCGATCTTTGCTGGGCCCCCGGAATACACGGTTTACCGACGTTTCTTGAGGAAGCAGCTCGCCCGCCTGTACTTGACTTTCTCCGCCCGGCCGTAATCACGGTGCTCGTTCTCGCCCGTATAGCGTTGCACGGCCGTTTGCGTCGTTGTATTATGGCAGTGAGAGTTTGGCTTATTTCTCTCTGTATATAGTGCAGTTGCATATTTCTGGGGGTGGAGGGAATCCCTGACTATTGTCATACCGCTTCACGGTCAACAAATCAACAAATATTGCGGCTTTAGTCCCAGTGCAGAGAGATAGCACAGCAATATTGTCAAAATTATCAACCTACTGGTATTGACCTAAAAGCCTTATTTTATACTGAAGTTAGACCATGCAAGTTGCCTAAATGTGCTACAGGCAAACACATGTCTCATTACAGTATTACCCAATGCCCCAAAACTACATACAACACGCCACACTGTCGTGTCTCCTAAACTATAGTATAACCACAAACACGTTTCCACACCGAAAATGCGAGCCGGCAAATTCTCATTGGATTGGCGTGTTTTTACAGGTTACACTAACTACAGGATTGTACAAGCTTTTAGATTCCCAGGCCAAAACAATTGCCTTTACGGCCCAACCGTATATTACGCCAAAAATCAATAAGTTACAGGCTGTACCTGGACGTGTTCCTCCAGCACTCTCTTTCTGGTCTCTCCTCGATTGGAATGTCAGCTCGAGTTTAAATAGGGTGTGCACTCTCCACACCCAAAAAGTCCTCACAGGAGGCTTCCTCACGAACGGAGACGTTTCGACCGAACCGAAGATCGTCTTCCACAGCGAAATTACAGTTCATAGTTCATAAATGAGCATGCCATCCCAATCCATAATTTGTAGAGAAAATCCCACGTAAAGGGCAACTCCTATCTCGTTCTGGTAAGCGAGAAATACGGGGGAATGCATTTCTGATATCTGCCTTGCTCGACGCTGACGACATGGGTCAAGGTCGTTCTTCCACATTCCAACGTAGCACACGGCTCCTGATTCAAACTGTTCTCTACGCAAACGGTTAACCGTTACATTTAATATGTTGTAATCGGCTGGGGACATCTTGACAAAACTATATTCCCTATAATTCGCCGCCACAAATGACCCGTCACGTCAGGTAGCCTGACATTTCCGGTCAAACATATACAAAAATTCAGTATACATTCGCCACCATTTTTTCGAGCTAAGGCTGCCAGAAATTAGGTCATACCGCCCGACACAACCGCAGAGAGTATTGGAGGTGAGTAATCAAACTGGCCCTAAGTTTTTCCATATTAAAATCTTAAAAGGTTTTTTTTTTGGATATTTTTATTTTTAACCAATCAAATTTCACCAGAAGTCAAGTCATGATCATAATCTTAGACCTCAAAAAATCAATGGTGTTTTACGACCTACACTTCAACGCTCTGCCGTGGTACGTGCCATTTATTCAACGGTACGATAAGATATGACTATAGGATCATTAACATCACGGTTTGTGGAATGACACGCGACAGGCTCTCAACCAATGAAAACATTACGAATTTACACGAGGTATCATAATTACAATTACTATGCACTGGATTAAGGTTACTGTATCGGGTTGAAGCTTCAAAATCGCGATTTAGTTTTCTTATACCAGAGTACACAGTCAAACCTACAAGTTGGGGAAATAGGAAATTATGAAAATTAATGCATTGTAGTACTTTTTAAAACTCAAGCCACACGTGGTGCAGTAGTGCTGATTGGTTTTTGGACATTTTCTCCGTTTATTTTTTCGCCAAGAAATTGTTTTTCTCGTTCTAATTTCTCTCTTGTTATTTGATATACAAACATGAACTTTGGACACAATATTTTAATCATGTAGATCTTCAAAAGCTTGCCTCAAATTTTATAAGTTTGGACCTGTTCATGAATTATTTATGATTTAGTGGAGAGGAGTCGAGTTTTTGTAGATTTTTTCAATCTTTCAAATTTGCACAACGATAAAATAACTTCTAGGCCCTAACTAAAAAAACTGAAGCAGCCAATTTTATTCAAATGGTAAAGTTCATTATTTCGAAACAGCAAGTTTGTTTGATGAAAACTGAGAGAGTTATTAGCGCGTGATTTTGAGGACTAAACTTTTTCTAAATGATATCATTTTTCTTTAAATAAATCGATTCTTGTAATCAATTCAAGAAAGTTATTTATTTATCTAAATTCCTTGAATCAAGGGCTTTCAGAAAATGTATAGTTTGCAGGGATACAAAAACGCACTGCCCCGTAATTTAGCAAAATTGTGATAGGTAAACGTACGCAACTGGGACCCGATACAGTAACCTTAAACTGGTTATCATAACAACAATGTTTCCTATGGCCTGTAAAACTGCATCGTGACAGCAAATATATTAACTATCCATAATGGATTTAGGTTCTTAATTACTTTTCTATTTACATCTATGGCTATCTTCTATGTACATAGATCTCTAGCATGTAATAAGGAAAATATCATTCTGATGTGTGTGCACTGAGTCTATTTGTTATTATTTCACACACATGACATTAACAAAGAGATAAGGAGCATTACGTTATCCTGTCTTCATCGAGTTATTTTCTCAACACTTATCTCTTTATCTTATGCACGTTTTTGATTGTCTTTGTTATCAGGGACACAGAGGAAGTTGTCCTTACCGGTTCTACGGAACACAAAAAGCAAACATGGCTAAATATGTGTGTAATATCTTTATTAAGCATGCACATTGGTTGACTTCTCCTTACCATCTATAACTTGCCAGATGGTGCTTGCCTCCTACGTTGCATTCTGCTGTATGCAGTGGCGTCGGAAGCGGGGGTTGGGAGGGGGGTGGGTGGGGGGTGCACGTTGCCCGTCCCACGTCGTTTGATTTAGGGGGGGCCCGAATATCTTTGGGCCCCCCACCCGCTTTTTGGCACTCCTAACAGACCAGTGCCAGACCGTGTAGTGGTGTGTTATAGGCCTGTTTTGTTTGTGGTAATCCAGTTAGTAAAAATAGAGTCAATCATATTCTTCAATATCGATGCGTGTTTATGCAAAGAGAATGTGAAAATAGAACCATAAACATATATATTGTGTTCAGATTTATTTCCGGGAAAACGAGTAAATCGCATCTCCGGTAAGTCGAGACCCTGGAGCTTCCGTGGCCTAGGCGGTCCCGGGTCCATCGCAACTATCTGGGGTTTTTCCACAATGTCGTTCACCTCCGTGTCTTTTCGCTCACCTCCGTTGTGGGGTTTTCCCACAATGTCGTTCATCTTCGTGTCTCTTGGGTGATCTCCTCGAATAGACACGGAGGTGGCCGAAGACACACGGAGGTGCCCCAAGATGTCACGGAGGTGCCCGAAGACACACGGAGGTCACCGAAGATGTCACGGACACTTCCGAGTCTCTTCGGTCACCTCCCCAAGATACAAGTGGGGTTTTTCCCACAATGTCGTTCACTTCCGAGTCTCTTCGAGTCTCTTCGGTCACTTCCCACGAAAAGACACGGAGATGGCCGAAGACACACGGAGGTGCCCCAAGATGTCACGGAGATCACCGAAGAGACACTGAGGCGCCCGAAGATGTCACGGAGGCGCCCGAAGATGTCACGGAGGCGCCCGGAGAGTCACGGAGGTGCCCGAACATGCCCGAAGAGACACGGAGGTGACCGAAGACACACGAAGGCCACCGAAAACACACGAATGTCACGAAAAAAGGTATAAAAGTGGAAATTTTTAGGGGATTGCTGCATTCATTGGCCTGCTTGACCAACCTGCTTCACCAGCCTGCCTCACCAGCCTGAGCCTGCCTCACCAATGCAACTTCACCAGCCTATCTCACCATAGCAGCTACTGAGCACCGTATCCATATCGTTGATGAGATGCAGCATGTGGTTGATATATGTGATCTGCTTATGGTGGAAAACATAATCACTAAACACATGAGGGTAGAGATCATGGCGGAGAAGACCTATATGGCACGAAACAGAGCCCTCGTCGACCTCATACCATGCCGTGGCTCTTTAGCATTTCAAGCCTTCGTGGAGACGCTGAAGAAGACGGGAAATGAAGGAATAGCAGGTCTACTTCAAGCCCAGGATTCAGAAGATAATATCTTAGTCATGGACATGGACATCGCCGAAGGGCGTACAGCTACCAAACGTACGCACCAAGAGTCCGGTCCACCTGCCAAACCCGGTCCACCTGCCAAACGTCCCCGACTAACACCTTTAGAAATACCTCAGCAAGTGCTTCAGTCAGTGCCCCAGCAAGTGCCTGGGCAAGCGAAGGAAGAGGTGCTACTTCCTATGTCTGTGCAGGAGATCAATGACATTATCCAGCAGGCCTACCAGGCGGCCCAGTCGAACACTTGGGAGCTCTCTCCCTATTTAACTGTGAGTGTCAAAGAAGAGGAAGTGCATTTTAACGCACCTGCCTGGGACGGCAAACCACCTAAGCATATCGCCTTGACGTTGGACACGTGGATAAGAGTACAGGCCATTTATTACGCCGTCGATGCGGTCATTGACCACCAGGGGAGCGACGAAGCGAAATTTTATGTGGGTGACGACATCTTCCTCACCTGTTCTATGTTCAACAACATGCTGCTGGTGCATATTCGTAAATGGAAGTTGAGGGGAGAAAAGCGTATTCCTTTACCTCAGGGCGTCACCCTGCAAATACCTGCGTGGCGGAAGCTGGAGAGTCTCACAGGTGAAATTCATGAAGTCCTGTCTGACCAGGTGACTCAGTATATTTATAAGAAGTACAGCGACACATTCCTGGATCATTTCAGACCCCGCATTCGACACTTGCGTATCCAGCAATGTGCAGGCTGTGGGAACAAGAACGGTCTCTTCAACACGCATACGTGTATGGACAATAGTATACCATCAGACGCGCTGATGACTGAGGGACTACAGACCGTTAACGAGGTGCAAATTTCCGAGGCATTGCAAGCTGCCTGTCCACCCAGAATTCCACGTGAACAGATTGCCACCTTCATATACGTGCACCAGGGGCAGAAAGACAATGACGAGTTCAAACAAGTCTTGTTGCATAAATATTGAACATTTCACGTAAGTCTTGTTGCATAAATATTGAACATTCAGACATCACCGTATTCCTACATTCTATGTTCATTCTATGTTCATTTAAGCGCCTTGATCGCGTATAATTGTATTAAAAAAAATTCAACACCAAGAGTCTACTGTGGTGAAGACCTTATGTTCATTCTACTGTGTTAATAAAAATATTAGAAATTCAAATGTGTGTTAGTGTTCACTCTATGCAAAGGGGTATTGGTGTGGGAGCTGGTGTTTTTGTGCTTTTAGTTAAAAAGCTTCCCCCCTTTCGGGTGTAATTAGGTGGCCCTAATAAGGGCCTTTGGAAAGAACAGCGAGTTGGTCATCACACTGTTACGGTCGGAATATTTTTTTGATGCCTGATACCCATCCCCGACACACAGGGCATCGTATCTTCAAATGAAGCTCCTCTGTCTCTGCGCACTGGCACGAGCCCGCTATGCATGTTAAGCTTAGCACGCATACACCACATAGGCACAGGTGGCCACAAGGAAAAAGGCGTACATCGTCTCATCGTCTTGACACACGGTACAGGTTGATCTCTTCTGCTCCCTAGCCAGTTGTAGGCGTAGCTTAGACTTTTCGTCTTCTAATTCGTCAATTTTTTGGCTCAGGCGGCTGATCTCTGGTGAGGGTGTTGTCATTCCTGTTGCGGTCGCCGTCGTTGTGGTAGCCGCCTGAGTCGAAGCTGTAGTTGCTGGGGGTCTACTACTGTTTAACCACTCCAACTCTCCGTGTACATCTTCATCGTCTGTTTCATCATCATCATCCTCTTCCTGCACAGCGTCCCTTATTTCTCTATCTTGTTGTGCGCCTCTCATCCTCAAAGCTTCAGCAATCTGAGCTTCAGCAACACGCTGCAAGCTCGTAATGATTGTAACATGTTCGTTGTCTTCTCCGCTCGAGCGAATCTGTTCTCTAGGATCTTGTTGTTGTTCTCCGTCTCGAATTGTCACCCTGAAAGTTTCGGTCGACACTCCCGTGTTCATTGCGTTGAAAAGTGACCGTCTAGTAGGATTAGCCATGATGCAGTTGAAATGAGTGGATAGCAGAAAATTTGAGCAGGTTTATCGATGGAAAAGTGTGAATTTTTGTCCTACCACTCTTGCTACGGTGACACAGCCATTGACACGCATAGCTGTACACACATTCGGCTCCATACTGTATAGTACTGTGTTACCGTAGCAAGAGTGGTAGGACAAAAATTCACACTTTTCCATCGATAAACCTGCTCAAATTTTCAGGGTGACATTATAAGGATGTAAGGAACACACCTTAAGTGATTTTACAGAGGTAACCCGACTTATTTTAAATTTACCGGGTTTTCCACACAACCACACCTATAACCATACGGGTCTAAAACCGACAAAATGATTAAAAAAATAGTTTTAGCCTACCGCCAGCCTTCTGAATTTTTCAGCGATACACTATAAGCCCCCAAAGTTCAAGTTTAAATAAGTTTTACACGTCAACTCGCATTTATTGCAAAATGAGACCGGTTTGAAGATGGAAAAGAAACACAAACTTTCAGCGGATCTGAGCGAACACACTGGCTCAGTATGAAGATTTCGGTGACGTCCGCGCCCTCATACGGGCGCTCTACGGTTATACTATAAAAAGCGCGCAGTATCGTCTGCTATCCATTCATTTTGAGCTACATCATGGCTCAATACATGGATATTGATGGAGTGCACAATATTATTAACGAGTCGTGGCTTGACAACATATTAAAAGAGCTATGCAAAGATGATGAACAAGAAGAAAAAGAAGACCAGCCGGTAGATGGCAGCGAGACTTTCACCCCAGTTTCACAACAAAAGCGGCAGTATCTTCACCATGCCACGGGTCAATTCATCGATATTGAAGACGATGAAGAAGAAAAAGAATAGGCGGCGGATGGAGATGTCACCGCCAATAGTACCTACCACGTACGGTCTGATAATACCTCCCAACACGAACGGCTTGAACGAGTCATACAAGATCTGTTCAAACAACAAGACCAAGAACAAGAACAAGAAAAAGAAGCAACCGGTGAATTCATCGATGAAGTGGACAATAGTCCCTACGACTGCCGGCTTGATAGTACCTACGACGAGCAGATTGATGAACTCGTACAAGATATGTTCGAAGAAGACCAAGAACTTGAAAAAGAAAAAAAACAAGAACAGATGGCTGTTTTACAGCAGCGATATCTTGAGTACTACTGTACCGAAATAAGAAGACTGGAGCGAGACACAACATGGGGAGCGGCACAGTATTTGCCCTGTGTCCAATGCAGTAGTCGCTACGCCAAATTCGCTATTTTCCCGTGTGGACACCAAGCGTTATGTATCCGCTGTATCCACAGACATGCAGGAAGACCAGTCCCTACGCCCACTTACAAGCCCATATCGTGTACACTCGTCGCGCTGAAATGTCCCGTGTGTACCAAGAGGCGAGAAAACCTGTTCCGATCGATGTAATGCCCTTACATCTTCCTAACGGTCTTTATGAGGACCACCAATTATACTCGAAAGAGCAAGCTTCTAATTAAAAGCACAAAACACCAGCTCCCTGCATGCACACACCTAGGTAAAATTAGGTAATTAACACTTAGTGAATGGGAACTTCCTACTAACAGCGCCCAGGTAAAAACAAAACAAAACCAAAAAAAAACAGAAAAAACAGAAAAAAAACAGTGTTAGTATGAATGTACGGTAATAATATACCGAGTAGTCCTGGAAAAAGCCGAGTGTAACTTTTTTTTTTGTCAGGAGGTGTGGGAGATTGGTAATCATAGAGGAGAGAAGATTGAGATATACCGAGTAGTCCCGGAAAAAGCCGAGTGTAAACAATTTTTGTTGTTGTGAGATGTGGGAGATTGGTAATCATAGAGGAGAGGAGATTTGCATTCGTAGGCTCTAGGGGCAATTGTTATAAGTGCTGTTTGGAAGACTAGGGGTTGGCCCTGAAAAGGATCTTTGATGGCAGTTTTTTTGCGTTGGAGATTGGTAATCATAGAATATAGAGGAGAGGAGATTCACCAATGTAGGACCTGCTTTTAATTGAATGTGCCACGTTAGAAGTCCCCTTTCGTAAGATTGGGGTGGCCCTGAAAAGGCCCTGAAAAGGTCAATTTGTTTACCCTGTGTTATTCAGGGGATGGAGTTTTCCTGTCTACTCCATCAAACTGGCGGAAAAGTATTGTCCGGGCTGTTGTTGTTGTTCTTCATCCGATTCATCCGGCACTGATGGGATGTTGTCCAGGAACGATGCCGGTGGAATTCTCGGGAATTCGGCGATGTCCACAAACTCCGGCTGGCGTTGTTGTCTCTCCTGGAGCTGTTGTTGTTGTTGTTCCTCGTTGAGAGCATCTCGCAGTGCGTTTATCCAGTCCTCCCCGGTTAACGTGGTGAGCGCCCTTGTCACAGTATGGTACAAAGCCGCCCAGGACAGCGGCGTGTAGTTGGTATTGTCCCGCGTCCATCGTTGAATTTCTCCTAGCCAAAAGGCTTTCACTCCCCTCGCCAGCTCCTCTCTCTCCCTCTTCTCCTTTGCCGCCACTTTCGTCGTTGACATTTTGGCTACCCTGCTCATGATCTTCTTCAATACGTGTTTACTGGTCGAGAAATGTGACTTGAATGCGGCTTTTCCCCACGCGTCCCCTGGATTTTATACTAAATATGGAGTGGATTTTCATTGGCTGTTAAAACAGGGCGAACCTCTTTCATTGGTTCTGTCTCCGTCATTTCCATTGGTTGATATACGGGACGCTGATTGGTCCAATAAAGCTCTTGTAATACCTCCTGGGTTAACTTTTCAATCCCGTATTTTTGCACGAATCCTAGGTTAAATCAATTCGTATCTCTATAACATTACACCCCGAATGATCACGGACTTTGACGAAGGTGGGGCCATGGAAAATAAAAACTATAACGTGTACGGGTACGGACTAGCATAGAGAGGCACGAAAAAAATAAAACTATAACGTGGACGGCTACGGACTAGGGGTTAATTTAACATGATACTACCGAGTGATCACGGACTTTCACGAAGGGTGAAGGTAGACGGAAAAATAAAACCAGAAAGTGTACGGGTACGGATTAGGATAGAGAGACACGAACAAATAAAAAACTGTAACGTGTACGGCTACGGACTAGGAGTTAATTATACCCATAGGGGTACTTGACATTGTAGTATAAAAATTACCCATCCAACCCTATTTTGCGGGGAGTATAGGTTAGTCCACTAGGCACTGACAGGGTGTAGTATAAGCGCCTGCACGGCGCCTGCACCACCATGGGAGCGCACGGAGCAGATGGTGAGCTTGCGTTGTTCCAACTGACCGCCAACGTCACCCTGATCGTCAATGACCATCACCTACAGCTCATCGAAGAACAACCCCGAGAGGTGAAGCTATTTTTAACCCTAGCAGGGTGGACTCTATTGAAACGGCTGTTACAGGGAAAAGAGCCAGAAGTCGATTTCATGCACGTGGGAGTCGGTGTTTACCTACGAAGAGGTAGAGATGATTCTTTTTTCCCCCGGTTAGAACAGCGTGGTGGTCCCCATATCACACTCCGTCCTGCATTATGGCAGGCGCTGAAAGCTATTATCCCCGACGTCCACGACTTACTGCACCCCGACGCGAACTCTGTGGCTACCCGAATTCTTACACCTGGCTGCACCCTATTGTTGTACCCCAAACGAGTGGACCTCATCGATAGCGGACTTAGGTGCTGGTGTACGCCTGAACCCAAAGCGTGCGTCTCTTTGTCACCGAAAGGATGGACTACTTTGAAACGGGTGTTGTTGGGTGACCTCGACGGTGATAGCATTCACCTGTGTGACGACGTCTACATTTTCCGCGGCGCCTTTTTTGCTCGACTCCTCTGTCTGAACGATGGTGGTTTTATCCTGGACTCTGATCTATGGACGGCCTTGGAAAAAGTAGTCCCCATTGTCGATGAAGTACTATATCTATAGGGCGCACACAGGGTAGAGTGTCAGTGTCTTATCATGAAGCAAACACACAACAGCGCAACCCAGAGGGGCACCCGGTGGGGCACCCGCATGGTCGGCCGGCACGAGTCCACGTGGAGTAAAACTGTGAACAAGGTGTTAACAGCTTTGTATTACAACTCAACTAGTCCAGCCGCTTATAGCGCTGTGGGAGCGCTCGCTCGAGCTGCACATTCCCAAGGCATCAGTCGAACTGAAGTTCGAGAATGGTTGAAAACCCAAGACACTTATAGCTTACATCGAGCAGCCCGACGACATTTTCGCCGTAACCGAGTCATCGTAGGAGGCGTAGACGCACAATGGCAGGCCGATTTGGTCGATATGAGTCGATTTGCTGTCCACAATGGTGGACATCGGTACATGTTGACCTGTATCGAAATTTTATCCCAGTACGCGTGGGTGCTACCCATCCGGACCAAAACAGGAGAGAATCTGGTACGAGCGTTCCAGCAGATTTTCAAGACGGGTCGCAAACCCCTCTATTTTCAAAGGGATGAAGGCACAGAATTTCTCAACCGCCACTTTCAAGCCTTTCTTAAGAAACAGAAGGTGTTTTTCTTCCATACGTTCAACGAGACCAAAGTCTCTGTGGTGGAACGATTCAATCGAACCTTCAAAGGACGGATGTACAAGTATTTTACCGCCAAAAACACACACGGTACATCGATGTGCTACCTCAACTGGTCCAAGGGTACAATCGAGCCTATCATCGCAGTATCCAGTGGGCTCCCCTCGATGTGACGGAACGCAACGAACATCAAGTGCGCCGTACGCTGTACTCGATAGAACCAAGTGCACTCACGTCACCCCGTTACAAACGTGGGGATGTGGTACGGATCAGTAAAGCCAAAGGGCAATTTGAGAAAAGTTACTTGCCCAACTGGAGTGACGAGCACTTTGTCATCGTTCGCCATAGCCCTCGAAACCCACACGTCTATCAACTGGAAGATCTACAAGGAGAAACACTGCAAGGCACGTTTTACGAGGCAGAATTACAACCGGTGGTAAAAACACGGAAAGACTACTACACGGTGGAAAAGATTTTGAAAACGGAACGTCGACGTGGCATCCCCTATCATTTCGTCAAATGGCAAGGTTGGCCCAGTTCGTTTAATTCCTGGGTCTCAGCCCGTGACATGAAACGGCTATAAATTCTACCTCACATCGCCTACAGCCTTCAGTCTAGGGTTGTACCATGGATAGTGCACATCTGCCCTTACTGCTGCGCACTCGAAAAGGACAAGCCGGTGCCGTCATGTCTCTAATAGTGCCTCTGGGTACCTTATTTGGAGGAGTCTTCTACGATTTGGCGTACCTGATATCCTGTTTCAACCTACCATCCACTCGTCCAAAAGCTGCCCCCCAACGTCAAGTGCAATCACCCAACACTACCACCACCACCACCACCATCTCTCCTACTACGCTGCGGAACATTACCAGTACCACCCGTGTACCTGCCTAGTCCTACCTTCAGGAGCCCCCACCAGCATCATCTTCCACCATCACAGCTACAAGGCAAAACCACGGCAACATAGGAATCCCACCACCACCACCACCACGACACTAACACCTAGAGTGGGTATAGTACCACGTTTACCACGGCAACGGTACCCGCACGACTACGACCCCCGGTGGGATCCACGAGAACGGTGGGGGGTCTCTGAACCCTTGGCGCAAATCACCAAATAACCTATGGATCCTCGGTGGCAGCATCCCTTCACGTGTCTCATCGCTGGACCGACCGGGTCGGGAAAAACACACTTCGTTCAACGGCTCATCCAACACGGGTCAGCCCTCATTTCACCGCCCGTGGCTCGCATCCTCTGGTGTTATGGAGCTTGGCAGCCTGCGTACGAGGAACTGGCACCCATACCTGGACTTACCTTGGTAGAAGGACTACCACCAGAGGATACCCCAGAAGACACGTTGGTAGTGGTAGACGATCTGATGACCGAAACGGACAGTCGGGTGACGCGTCTCTTTACGAAGGGAGCCATCATCGTCGGTTGAGCATCATCTACATCGTCCAGAATCTCTTCAGTAAGAACAAAGAGCACAGGAACATCAGTTTAAATGCTCAGTATGTGGTATTGTTCAAAAACCCCAGAGACGCATTACAAATTATGCACCTGGCGAAACAGATGTACCCTAAAAACAAGGCCGGGAAGCCTTTGAAGATGCCACCCAAGGGGCCCACGGTTATCTGCTCATCGACTTGAAACAAGGGACACCCTCGGCACTTCGATTGCGCACCCACATTTTTCCCGGAGAGTTCCAGACGGTGTACACGCCCAAATAAAAGAAGAAGACACAACCCTCTAGCATTCACTTCCTCATCATGTCTGCACGGATACGGAAGCACGCGCCGGCCCTCGGCGTATTACGCAGCGCGCCGCTGGAGGTGGGCCGGGCCCTGGTGCGCGGCGCGGACGCGGGATTGGTGCGGTGTTTGTGTGAAGTGGCTCATAATGTGTTAAAAGGGAATGTTCCTCTCAGTCCCCTGCAGAAAGGGAAATTGCAACGGCACAAGACGGGTCTCCAAACGCTGGTGAAGAAGAGGGGAAGTTTAAAGAAAAAGAAACAGGTGTTACGGCGAGGTGGATTGCTCGGGCACTCCTCGCTCCCTTAGCCGCTTCCGTAATGGGACCGTTAGTAGGGTCCATCTTGGGTGGAGCCCGCCAACGTCATGGAACATACGAAAAAAATGATGCTGGTCGAACCTCGACTGTTACAGAGTTTGCAATCACCCTATCCCGTGCCCATCACGGTGCAACAACTCCAGTCTCTCGACGAAGAGATGAATAGTATACGCCAACGTCGACTACCCAATCACGAGAAAATTCAACTCTACCATCAGACGCTGAACCGGTACAAGACGTTTATGGATCAATATAGGGGTAGTACACCACCAGCACCACTACCAGCAGCGCCAGCACCAACACCGCCATCATCACCTCAGCTGGAAGATGAAGTGTTGGCCAGTGTCCCTAAGGCATTCAAGACCAAGGCTCGTATATTGTTGGACCGGGTGAAGCAGAATCCCGATATGGGTTGGAGCGATCAGGGGGAACTGCTTATTCGAAACCGAGTGGTGCCGAGGTCTCATATCACCGATTTGATCAACGATACGGTGTGCTCTCGCAAACACTCTAATCCACCGGGCTGGGTAGCCTTTTCTCAGGGGTTGAAAGACACACACGTCCCTCAAGAATTGGTGGGGAATCCTAACCGTTGGCGGTGGATGCAGCGGACCCAGCAATCGCCGAGTAGACCACCACCACCACCACCACTATCTTCTTGGGAACCGGATTCACCCATCAAAACACCACAACGACGAGCACCTACTTCGTCATCCCTTTTACCACGCCACCCCTTGAAACTACGCAGCAAGTCGCCGCGACGATCAAGACGACGAGGTCAGCCGCCCAAGGCCTGGGAGCCCTATTAAAGCCAGGTGCAGAAGCAATAAAGCTCAGTCGTCATGTTTTACCTCACGTTGCCCAGTAACAGTTCGCTCGATGTGTTTCCTGACAACACCTTGACCAAGTACGTGACCCATTTACCGCAACCGTTGCATTTACCTGGACGGTGGGAATGTAGACTGGTGGATATCCAATACCCTTACTCGTGGTACAACGTGCGAGGCAAGGACGTGTGGTACGAGGTGACCTACGAAGGCAAAGTAAACCGATTGATTCTCCCGAAGGCCAATACGATACCCCCAAGGCGTTCGCAGAGGGTCTGACCGCAATGTTGAATTATAAGTCTCTACGGGTGGTGATGAATAGTTCAAGACCCGTCAAATCCTATCCCTTCAAGAATCATGTGATCTTTGATTACAACGCACACAACGACAAGGCCTGTATCCTGCTCAGCCCCAACGTGGGTGTGGTACTCAGTCCTAGCCTACAGCAAATGTTAGGTCTCCCTTACAGCATCTACGCGGGTGCCACCACCGACACAGGCGACGTTGTGATGGGTATGAAAGTGGGTATGTACGGACTCTACGTCTACTCGGACGCGGTGGACAGCCATATTGTGGGCGATGTGAACACACCTCTGTTACGGGTGGTGCCCATTAGAAAGAAATATGGCGATCAAGTCACCCAGAGTTTCAACCACATACTCTACCTGCCCGCACGACACACCGATATCAACACGATCACGGTGGATATAAGAGATGACACGGGACGCCCGGTCGCATTCGAACGAGGGAAAGTGGTGCTGACATTTCAGTTCCGACAACCACGTTCTCCTCACTTCGTATAATGTACGTGCCTTACCAGTGCCATACGGCCAGCTATGCCGACTACTACAAGAAACAAACGGGAGGTAGCTTGCCCATCTTTAGCGATGCACGCATGCAACGAGATCACGGGTTGGGTAACATAATGGGCAGCATCGTCAAAACGTTCTTGCTCTTGGTGACACGGGGAGTAAAAGCGGCGGGTAGACAAGCGGTACGCAGTGGACTGCGAGTGGCCGGTGATGTTTTGGGAGGAACGGCACCCCGACAAGCCTTGAAACGACGGGCCCAAGAAGCAGGCAGCGTCTTGATCGCCAAAGCCCTTAAAAGACAACCGCCGGCAAAGGGAAGAGTCATTCGACGACCGACACACCGACGACGCACACCCCGGAAGAAGAAGGGTAAGAGAGGCATCTTCGCATAATGGCATTCATTCACTCCGAGTTGTGTCCGTCTACCAACAGTGAATTGGATTTGTGGACTATTTCACCCACACAGACCCGTGTCGCCGAAGGACGTTGGGTAGAACATCGGCCCCTGGCTAGCCTGACGGGCACGGGACCGCTGGAATTTACCATTGAAAACAAAGATACGGCCTACCTGGATTTAGCCCACACGTACTTGTATGTGAAAGCCAAAATAGTGGACGCAAACGGGACGCCCATCGCGAACGATGCGGTGGTAGGCCCGGTGAATCTTTGGCTGCACTCCTTGTTCCAACAGGTGGATATCAGTCTGAACGATAAGCTCATCAGTACGTCCACCAATAGGTACCCGTACCTAGCCTACATCGAGACGCTGTTGTCGTACGGAGAAGATGCCAAAAAACACACTTGCAAGCCTCGCTGTACTACAGGGATACGCTCGAAGCCATGGATGTCGTCACCGTTGCCAATAATGGGTTCGGCCATCGCAGGCAGTTTACAAACCGTAGCACGTCCGTCGATATGATGGGACGACTGCACGCCGATCTGTTCCTGCAAGACCGCTACATGATGAACGGTGTATCCATCAAGATCAAGTTGATCTGTTCCCCACCCACTTTCGCCTTGATGTCCGATGCAGATGTTCCCAATTACAAGATCATCATAGAATATGCAGCCCTGTTTGTCCGTACGGTGGATTTGCAACAGGGCGTGTTGGTGAGTCACATGGAAGCCTTATCGAAAAAACCAGCCCTGTACCCCATCCGACGCGTACAGACCAAGGTGTTCTCTGTGCCAGCAGGTACGATGATGGCCAATCGTGAAAATTTATTTCTAGGGGATCTCCCTAAACGTCTTACCCTGGCGTGTGTCACCAACACCAGTTTCAATGGACAGTGGAGTGAGAATCCGTTCAACTTTCAACATTTCAACCTCAACTTTTTGGCACTGCACGTGGCCGGCCATCAAATTCCAGCCCGTCCGCTACAACCGGATTTTGGTAACTATCACTATGTGTGGAGCTACCCGAACCTGTTTACAGCCACAGGACAAAACAATCAGGACGAAGGAAATACCATCACTCGACGAGACTTTGGCCGTGGGTACACTTTGTTCGCCTTCGACCTCACCCCAACCTTGGAACACGATCATCAACTGGCCTTGCTCAAGAAAGGAAACTTACGGTTGGAACTGCGTTTCTCCGTCCCTCTACTCCATACCATTAACGTGATTTGCTACGCCGAGTTTGATAGGGAAGACGTTCACCGAGATGCTGGCCAACTTGCAGGTGGTGTTCCAGAGACTACAACTTCACGGCCTTAAGTTGAAACCCTCCAAGTGTGTCATTGGCGCCCGAAAAGTCACCTACCTGGGACACGTCGTGTCCGGCGCTGGTATCGAGACGGAGCCGGAGAAGGTCGAGGCTGTCCGAGACTGGTCCACCCCAGTCTCCCAGACCGAGGTACGGAGTTTCCTCGGGTTATGTAGTTATTACCGGAGGTTCGTCAAAGACTTTGCGACCGTGGCAGCGCCCCTGCATCAACTTACCCAGAAGGAGAAGAGCTTCGTGTGGACCGACGATTGTCAGATCGCATTTGAGACCCTGAAGGAGAAGATGATAGCGGCGCCCATCCTAGCCATGCCTGACATGTCCAAACCGTTTATCCTGGACACGGATGCCAGCGGCTGGGGCATCGGAGCCGTTCTGTCCCAAGAGATCGACGGACAGGAGAGAGTGGTGGCCTATGGCAGCAGGGTACTCACCAAGGCTGAGAAGGCCTACTGCGTGACCAGGCGCGAACTCCTGGCGGTGGTCCACTTCGTTAAGGCGTTCCGGCACTACCTCTACGGGAAGAAGTTCCTACTGCGCACCGACCACGGATCCTTGAGGTGGCTCATGAGATTCAAAGAGCCGGAGGGCCAACTCGCAAGGTGGATCCAAGCTCTGTCGACCTATCAATTTGACATCGTCCACCGACCGGGCCGTAAGCATCAGAATGCTGACGCGATGAGCAGACGTCCGTGCAAGCAGTGTGGTCGTTCCTCCGAGGCCGAAGACGGCGAGACTGCGGCGGCCCGAGCTGTGACAATATCTCCACCCAACGAGGACTTTGCAGCGGCCCAGGCTGCAGACCCCGAGCTACTTCCGGTGATTGAGTGGTTGAAGGCTGGCACCAGACCTCGGTGGGACATGGTCTGTCAACACAGCGGGGTGACAAAGGCGCTGTGGGGAGCCTACGACGCGTTGTCCCTGGAAGGAGACCTCCTGGTGCGACGCTGGTATGACGTGCGAGGCCGGGAGAAGGCTAAGTTACTGGTGGTTCCGAGGGCCCTTCAAAAGAGGATACTTAAGGAATGTCATGACAGCCCGACTGGAGGACACCTAGGGGTGTTCAAGACGTTGAAGAAGGTGCGACAAGCGTACACCTGGGTTGGCCTGCAGCGTGACGTTCGACAGTGCTGCCGGAGCTGCGACACGTGCAGTCGAAGGAAGCAGGCCGGGAAGAAACCCCGAGGACAGCGCCGCGGGATGATGACGGGATGCCCCGGAGAACGTATCGCCGTGGACTTGATGGGTCCTCTCTCCCTGACGACGAGAGGAAATTTGCATATTCTGGTCATCTGTGACTATTTCTCGAAGTGGGTGGAGGCTGCTGCGCTTCCGGACCAAGAAGCGGAGACGGTGGCCCAGGCTGTGATTGACTTGTACGTCAGCCGGTTCGGTGTCCCCTCCCTGATACACTCGGACCAGGGGCGGAACTTTGAGAGCAAAGTGTTCGAGGGGATGTGCCGGATCCTCGGCATGAAGAAGACGCGGACGACGGCGTACCATCCGCAGTCTAACGGCCAAGTTGAGAGGTTCAACAGGACTCTGGGTCAGATGCTTCATGCTAGTGCCGCCCGCCACCCCGACGATTGGGATGTCCATATTCCACTGACGCTGATGGCGTACCGTGCAGCCGCACACGAGACAACGGGGTATACGCCAAACATGATGACGTTTGGCCGGGGGGTGACGCTACCAGCTCACTTGACAGTTGGGGCTCCCCAGAGTGAGAGAACGGAGCTCGTGCCGTGGGTCGGGGACCTTCGTGACCACTTAGTCGACGTCCACGAGGATGCGAGGGAAAATAGTGGGAAGGCCCTGAGACGGCAGAAGCGCCTTTACAACCTAAAGGCCAAGGCGCAAAGATTCGGCCCCGGAGACCAGGTCTATCTGCATACCGTAGTGACCCGGCCAGGACAGATACGGAAGCTTCGAGACCGGTGGCTGGGACCGTTTGTGGTGGAGGCGGCATTGTCGGACGTTACCTACCGGATCCGGAGTGAAGACGGGAGGCGACATGTCGTCCATGTTGACCGGGTCAAATCATGTTATCCGCGGCTGGACGTGAAGGGTGACGATACACCGTCGGAGAGCGACAGTGACGATGGCGGCGACCAGCAGGGGCCGGAAACGGCTTACGCAGAGCCTTACGCCGTGACCCACCCGGTAGCCGTGCAGCCACCCATAGGCCAGCCCCAGACGAACCGGAGTGGACGCGTCATCCGGCAGCCGGCCTGGCAGGCCGAATTTGAGTTGGAACCGCGGGGAACGCCGGATAGCGAGTTGGAGGACGAGCCCGAGGAAGTGGCCGAGGGTGAGGCAGCCCCCACACACATGACGACGACCCGCGGACGGCGAGTGGTGAAGCCTCGCAGGTTGCACGACTACGTGCTGGCGTCCCAGCCCGTGTACCGTAAGAGGGGGGAAGCCCGACCCCTCCAACAGAGCGTGCAGCCCAGTGGACCTAATATCGTGGGGCGGCTCTGCTAGCCGCCCATGTAATTCTGTGAAGGAAATCTGTGGACCTAATGTCGTGGTGGCCCGGCCAGACCGCCGGAGGGCGGCCACCTAGTGATTTCGCGGCCCTGATGGCCCGTAATTGGCGAGCAGTTTTGTTTAACTTGATTCGAACTGTACAACTGGGACTGTGGGACTAACCTCTACTGTGGGACCAGAACGCCCATGACGAGGACGTCATGATTTGGAAAGGCGGGGGCAGTGTAACGGTTAACCGTTTGTGATTGGACTGTTCGAATCGGAGGGGGGTGTGTTACCGCTGGAAGGATGGAAGAGCCAGTTCGGGAGCGCCAGTGGTTGGAAATGCATTCCCCCGTATTTCTCGCTTACCAGAGCGAGATAGGTGTTGCCCTTTATGTGGAACATTCTTTACGAATTATGGATTGGGATGCCATTCCCATTTATGGACTATGAACTGTAATTTCGCTGTGAAGGCGAGTTTCCGGGTTTCGCAACGTCTCCGGGGGGGGGGTAGAGAAGGGCACCGGCTATATAAGCTCGTGCAGACATTGGGAGCGTGTTCAGACCAGAAAGACAGAGCTGGAGGAAGCACGTCCAGGTACAGCCTATAACTTTCGATTTTGGCGCAATTTACGGTTGGGCCGTAAATGCAGTTGTTTTGGCCTGGGAGTCTAAAAGCTTGTACAATCCTGTAGCTAGTGTAACCTGTAAAAACACGCCAATCCAATGAGAATTTGCCAGCTCGCATTTTCGGTGTGCAAACGTGTTTGTGGTTATGCTATAGTTTAGGAAACACGACAGCGTGGCGTGTCTAGTATAGTTGTGGGGTATTCTATAATACTGTAATGAGACATGTGTTTGCCCGTAGCACATTCAGGCAACTTGCATGGTCTAACTTCAGTATAAAATAAGGCTTTTAGGTCTATACCAGTAGGTTGATAATTTCGACATTATTGCTGGGCTAATCCCGCTGCACTGGGACTAAAGTCGCAATATTTATGTGTCGATCTTGTTGACCGTGAAGCGGTATATGACGATAGTTAGGGAGTCCCTCCACCCCCAGAAATATGCAACTGCACTAAATACAGAGCGAAATAAGCCAAACTCCCACTGCCATAATACAACGACGCAGACGGCCGTGCAACGCTATACGGGCGAGAACGAGCACCGTGATTACAGCCAGGCGGAGCAAGTCAAGGTACAGGCGGCGAGCTGCTTTCATCAAGAAACGTCGGTAAATCGTGTATTCCGGGGGCCCAGCATAAAGGTCGCAGACGGCTACACGGACGGCGTCCAGCTGGAAAGAGACAAGTACAGATCACCGATCTTACAGGACAGAAAGATACAGCACACAGAGCACACAAGAAAGATACAGAACACAGAGCACACAAGAAAGAAACACAGATCACAGATTATCAACAATACAAGAAAATCAAGACACACAGATTACAAACAGTACAGCAAAAGTCCAGATTACAGATGACAGTACAGTAGTATACAAGGCACAGATTACAGCCCATACAGAAAAGACAAGCCAAGATACAAGGTACAGCACAGACAGACTTCTCCTCCCGAGAAACGCCGATAGACGGTGGAATTGGAGAAATCTGCGACCGGGTCGCAGAAGGTCGCAGAAGGTCGCAGAAATCGGCGACCGGGTCGCAGAGGGTCGCAGAAGCTTGCGACCGGGTCGCAGGGGGTCGCCAACGACAGTTGACATACAGTAATGATGTTTCATTGGTACCAGATGAAATGGTAATACAATATATACCCAAGTAATTGTCCTGACGGTCACGTAGAGTGAGTGGTGCGTGGTTCTTACCTGAGAGATCGTCGTGAAGTTGTTTAGTCACAGGCCGTGTCTATAGACGGGTCGCAGCAGCCGTAAGGGTTGAGACGCTGGGCTATACTTACCTGTGCGAGAAGCAGACTGGTGAGCTGACAAGTTAGGGTCAGGCTCCGACAACTGGGGGTGAAGAACACGCCGGGTTGCCACGTCTCTGGAGAGAGCGTCACCGCCGTGACGTTCCAACGACTGGGGGTCGTCTCTGGAGAGAGCGTTACTGCGTAACGTTCCAACGGGCCGTGACGTTTCAGCGACTTGGTGCCATATCTGGAGAGAGCGTCACTGCCGTGACGTTCCAACGCCTGAGGGTATATATACATTGGGGGAGAACGTTACCGCCGTAACGTTCCAACGGGCCTTGACGTCTCAACGACTGGGTGTCGTATCTGGAGAAAGCGTTATATCCTTAACGTTCCAACGACGGGGTGCCATCCCTGGAGAGAGCGTTACATCCGTAACGTTCCAACGACGGAGGAAGAGAAGGGCCAGCAGCCAGGCCGCCCTTATCCCCAGAAGAGAAGGGCCAGCAGCCAGGCCGCCCTTATCGCGCATAGACATAAAGCACTATATTAACTATAAAGCTATATGCATACACTCCCATATATATATTATTGACACATAACACCAAGCTTAAACTGCACACTTTCCTATTATCCACATATACACCAGGGATACGTATCCGTTAACCTTATATGCACACACCAAGTGTACGTATCCGTTAACCTTATATGCACACACAAAGTGTACGTATCCGTAAACTTTATATGCACACACCCTCTCATATCCCGTGTATATATACATCAAGTTTATTTGCATACATTCTCCGAGTGTCTGTACATATATGTAAATATCATAACGTTACATCTCCTTAGACATTCTGTCTAAGCCACGCGGTTCTACGCTATCAATTGTAACCGCGTATACTATTTGTGCAGAATATACCATAATAGACCTTTACATTAGCGTCAGTCATCCTTGTAGGGTTGTGATCATCTCTTCGAACCCCGGATCTCTACTAGTGAAGGGGTTAACGACGGTGACGGCCAGAATGCCAGTGGGCAATCCCGGT
This sequence comes from Hanleya hanleyi, assembly GCA_036873755.1. Classification (NCBI taxonomy): domain Eukaryota; kingdom Metazoa; phylum Mollusca; class Polyplacophora; order Lepidopleurida; family Hanleyidae; genus Hanleya; species Hanleya hanleyi. The sequence continues at coordinate 36,687 of JAVTVY010024161.1, forward strand.
TATTGATTCGTTTTCACGTAAACACCACGACTGGTCCTGCTCGTACACGTTACAGAAGTTAGCAATGGTGTCATAGCACTCTCTAGTTCAAAGGTCCGCAAATTCTCAACAGACGCCCCAACGGCCTGCATGAACCTCCCTGCATGGAGCCGAAACCTGGGATGTTGAACTAGTCTTTCGCCTTCAAGTGACCTGTTTGCTGAAAAAAACAACAAAAGATTGAAAAACATACAAACTTCTTCATCATTTCATCTTCAGTTACGTATTCATAGTAAATGTGTGAGTGAGGGAGCAACAGTTTAATTTTCAGTCATATCACGACGACCTATCTACATGTAGTCACACCTTCCTGACACCGGGCCAACCAGCCTTTGATCTATCCTTTTACAGCTGAGCGCCAAGTGAGGAAGATACAAGTTTCCATAGTCCTTGGGGCGACTCGGCCCGGGATCGAATCAGGAAACTGCTGCTTGCGGCTAATGCAGAAACGCATGAAGAACTAGTAGCAAACATACACTGAACTCCGTTACATTTCACATAAGTTGACTCCGTTGGTAGATTTGAAGGCGTTACTCCGTTTGTTTTAAATGAGTACTCCGTTCTCATAAAGAAATACATGTACTCCGATGTTTCCAGAGAGTGACACTTCATTTTCTATCAGCCTATCACCTATAAAATACAGTAAATGACGTCACTTCCGCCAAAGTTCGATGCTCGTGGTAAGAATATCCCGCATTAAATGCTCAGTTGTGTCATTGTTGGATAATATCATGGCTAACTTTTATTGTGTTCCGCTTACTTAGTAAGTATTGATTTATTCCTGAAAAATTGTGACAGTTGCGACCCTGTGTTCTGTACAGGACACAATCAAACAACGATACCCACTTGAAAAATCCTTTGGGTTCGATTGTGGTTTGGTACATTTCACGTGAGGTGGGAGGAGAGGTCACGTGTTCGCAGTTTTACTGCTGTTTCAAATCGACAAGCCGCCATGTTTATTGCAAAAGTGACGAAGATGGCATAACTTATCTGGCTGAATAGAGGTAATTTTTAAGTCTTATCTGCTAAATTGTATTCAATGGACTTTCTATCCGCCATTTGGTGGGTTGAATATTCACATCGTAGATGTATACATGTCACATCGTTGTATGTGCTCGTCGTCACCAGTATTTATTTGTGCAGTTTTCTATAATTATGTTTTAGTGCTATGGCAAACAAATTGTTGGAGACGCCACTGAGCCTTACACTTTTGAAGCTGAATGCCGCTAAGCTGATTGATATTTGGTGTGTTTTAAGAGAGTCTGTCGGATCAGGGCCGAACGTCCTTGATGGATTAGCGCAGCTGACAAAGGATCTCTGGATTGTGACACTACGAAATAAACAGGCCAGAGATGTTCTTCTCTCAAATGGTATCTTGGATTTTCAAGATCAGTGTGGTCGCTTTGAGAAGATTGCACCCACGAAAGTACGTGTCAAAATAAAATGCCATGTGGATATACCACACACCTTTTTGACATATTTCTGAGAAATATGGTGAAGTTCATGACATTTCTCACGAGTACTGTACCTTTTTGCAGAGATTTTAAAACTCGGAGTACGAACTTGTGGATGTCTGACATCAAAACCACTCTTCCCTCTACAGTTATTTTTTGGAGAATTCAGACTTCGTGTTTGGTATAAAGGTCAGGTTAAAGGCTGTTACACCTGCGGAGATGAAAATCACATGTTTTGGGATTGTCCATTTAAGGATACATGCCTTAGTTGTGGTCAGCCAGGACCCAAAAATGGCAATGTAAAACTCGTGGAAACGCAGAAGGTCTGACTGACAGAAATAACCGGACTGCTTCACAATACGTAACTGGAATTCAATCCAATACAGGCAAGATCTCCCGTTACGGAAAAATCCGCCGTTGCGGAGAGCTCTGAACGCACAGGAAGTCGAGCAGCCTGAAAGCGTTGGCGATAGCATTTGGTCAATTGTAGGACCGGATGGCAAGACCTCAAAGCGGAATTCTATACTTAGGCAGAGAAAAACGAAAAAAAAAACAGCATAGAGGAAGCAGGAAATGAGCTCAAACAGATTTTCATCTCTCTCTGATTAGGATGATGTTGAAAATTCATTTGATATTCCTGATCCTCCCCCAAGAGGAACAAGGAGGATGAAAGTTCGGAAAGTTTTCTACATGATCGGGAGTATTGTAGATCCAAAAACAGTTCAAACTAAAGGTTCTCTGTCCGGGGTGAAGAACGACAGCGTTGCCAACGACAGTAAAATGCCAAATGCTGCTGCACTTGATGTGGATGGCAGTCGTAGTGAACACTCACCTGTGCATTCAGATGCTGTTGTGGAAACTGGGCTCACCAGAAATGATGCTGGAAAGGAGCTACCCTTAGACGGGAAAAGCTATCCTTAGACGGTAAAAGAGGTGGAGATGAAGATATAGTTCTACATCTGTGCATTCCGGTGGTAACGCGAACTTCAGCCCAGATGCCGATGTGATTGCTGAGCTCACCAAATACGACGATAGAAATGAGCTACCCTCAGCAGATGCACCTGTGCATTCTGGTGGTGACTTGAACTTCTACCCAGATGCTAATGTGATTGCTAAGGTCACCAGAGATGATGCTAGAAATGAGCTACCCTCTGTAGATGAAGGAAATGAAGATGAAGATTTTGGTTTTATTTCTGAAGCAGATGCACCTGTGAACTTATCCTCTGGTGATGATCTGATCGAGGAGTTCACTAGTGATGAAGCTAAGAATGAGATATTCAAGGAGGATGAAAAATAATGTGAAGAGGAAGTTGATCACTCCATCCTCAACACAGATACACCTATGAACCCCACCCCAGACAAAAACGCGGTCGCTGAGCACATGAATCAATCTTATGATAATGAGCGACCCGGCAAGACTTCCTTAAACCAGAGGTCAAAAAAGAAATGTGAGCTGAAGAGAGAACAAACAATTTATGGCAATAAAGACAAAGATATGCAGCAGTTGCGAGATCAGAAGAGAGAACAGAAAACCCAGAGGAGAAGATCTTTAATTAAACGGCCATAATGGCACTCTATTTCCTAGTGTGTGTGCTCTTGTGTTTTATTTCTTCATATATACTAAAAATGGCCCAGTCTCAAACCCTTCTCCAGTGGAACTGCAGAGGAGTTTGGCCAAATTTAAATGAGCTTCAGTTAACTCAGTATTATAAACCCTTAGCTCTGCTTGAATGAAACTTTTTTTTAAAAAGCAGAAAAAATGAGATTGAATTACGGCAATATACACCCTATAATTCCCTTGCTTTGCAACATCATGGAAAGGCTACAGGCGGCTCTTCAATACTTGTTAAAATGGATGTTTTACATAGTCCTATTGATTTAAAGACGAATTCACAAGTTGTAGCAGTTCGTCTTACTTTGAATTCTGTATTCACATTATGCACGGTGTACATAACTTCATCTGGAAGTCTCCGTCTTAGTAAACTTCAGAATCTATTGATGGGTGATTTTAACGGCCGAAGTAATTTTTGGAATAATGAAGAAAATTCTAAAGGAAAAATTCTTGAAGAGTTTATATCAAACAATTCTTTGCGTATTTTAATGATAGTTCTTCTACACATATTTCCTCAGTTCATGGAAGCTATTCAGCATTAGATATCTCACTTTGCGACCTTCCTATACTCGAAGAATTTATTTGGTCTGTTCATGATGACCTGTGTGGAAGTTATCACTTTCCCACTGTTTTAAAAGCTGTTCATTCAGCTGATGACTCCCCACCCACCACCCCTCACAAGGTATAATTTCAAGAAAGCAATTTGTCCAGAATTTGAAAAGCTTTGTTCATAAAAACTACAAGCAGTCTCTTTCGCTAATGTTCCGGATCCTATACTGTTATTCTCAGATCTGCTGATTGAAATTGCTAACCAAACCATACCCACATTTTCAGAAGTTGCACTTATTAAAAAACCATGATTTAATGATGACTGCAAAGAAGCAAGAAAATGTAGGAAGAAAGCTGAATCGATATTTCCGCCGACATCCTAATCCTGAAAATTTTAAAGATCCCACAGTTACAAGAGCTCGTAGAGTCATGAAAAAGAATAAACGTGATTCTTGGAAATATTATTTTCTAAGATCAATACACATACTCCCATAACGAAAGTTTGGAATATGATCAAGTTCCAAGTCCAGCGTTCATCACCTCAACGATGGAAACCAGGTGATAACTGACAGAGTAGAAATTGCAAATAAATTAGGCGAAACAATTGCCAAAAACTCTTCACCAGATAATCATGTACCTAAATTTCAAGTTTCCAAAAAGGGAAGAGAAAAATGAAATAAAATTCCCCTCCGGTAACCGTGAAAGCTACAACGCTATGTTTACAATTGAGAAACTTCATACTTCTCTCACGAAAGCTAGCGATTCTGCGGCAGGCCCTGATAATATTCATTATCGACTTTTGAAACATCTACCCGAATGTTCTCTAGAAATTCTATTACCCATATTTAACAGACTTTGGCTAACAGAAGACTTTCCACCGTCATAGCATAATGCCACAGTTATACCAGTACCAAAGCCTGACCGTAACCACACAGACCCTGGTAATTATCGCCTGATTTCACTGACTAGCTGTGTTTGTAAAACAGTGGCACGCATGATAAATAATCGCCTTGTTTGGTACCTGGAAAATGAAAAGAAACTTATTGATATTCAAGCTGGTTTTCGTAAAAATAGAAGTACTATTGATCATTTAGTCAGATTAGATTCGTTTGTGAAGAATGCTTTCGCCAAGAATGAACATGTGGTTTCTACCTTTTTTTGATTTAGAAAAGGCCTATGATACTACATGGAAATACGGGATTCTAAAAGATCTTCATAATATGGGACTAAAGGGCCGTTTCACCCGTTTTTATATCCAACTTGTTGAATGATAGACAATTCCAAGTTCGGTTGGGTACAACCATATCTGATCATATCGATCAGGATCAGGGTGTCCCACAGAGCAGTATTTTGTCTACTACTTTATTTACTATTAAGATCAACAGCTTAGCTGCAGTTTTGAATAAATCAATTGATGGTTCACTCTTCGTAGACGATTTCAACATATCGTGTAGTGGAAGAAGTATACACAATATTGAGAGAACATTACAACTTTTTCTAAATAGAATTCAGAAATGGTGTCTGCAAAATAGCTTTAAATTCTCTAGATTGTATACATTTTGCAGCAAAGATCCAGTGCTTACATCAGATGGAACTGATATAAAATTAGTAAAAGAGGTCAAATGCTTAGGATTATTGTTTGACCACCGTCTAACTTTCAAATCGCCAGGTAGTTGCCAGCTATAAGTGGAGATGAGATCAGCAAACGCTTCTCCATTTATATCGATCACTTGTTCGTTCTGAACTTGATTATGGCGCTATTGTTTACAACGGTGCAAGCAAGTCCAACTTGGCAAAGCTATATCCTATTCTCCATCAAGGGCTAAGACTTTGCCTCTGGGCGTCCAGAACATCTCCCAAGGAAAGCTTATATGTCGAAGCAGATGAAATTCCTTTAGAACTTCGAAGACTTAAACTTATCACTGCAATATATCACAAAATTGGGTTCAAATCACTCAAAACCTGCATAAAACTGTGTTTTCAAACCTCATTACGTTGATTTCTGTTTGAAGAAGCCCTGCATTATTCCACCTCTTGGAATTCGTATGAAACCACACATTGTAGCAGCTGGTATAAGGTTTAATCAAATTTTCCCAGCAAGCTCTTACCAACTCCAAAATGGCAGTTAATCAAGCCAGAAGTAGATATTACATTGACGAAATAAAAATATTACAGGCGTCTAGTCCGTCATCCATAATTCAGCCGTCGTCCATTAGAGAATATCCGCGTCCATAATCCGAAGACCTATTCCTTATTCCATATAACAGTATTAGCACCAAATTCATAAAGACAATCATAGTATACATAAACATAGGCTTGTTTCTTGCAAGAGAGAAGCGGTCAACAGTTTTCAATGATGCCGGCAAGACATCATGATGTTCCAAAAATATCAAATCCGTATCGCTGATCAGTATTCTTAATCCATAATTCGTTGTAAAGTCGTCATCTAAAGAATGATGTACCTCAGCCACGCTTTGATTGTGACTGTTCATATGAGTACCATGATGATCTTGAAGTACATGGGTTCATACGGCCCCTAGCCCCGGGTTAAGCGGAATTAGACACAAGTTACGAAACGTAGCGCCATAGATCTTGCACGCTACGTTCGTATTTTTTATCAGCATGCGATATGTATCGCCAAATTTGAAAAACTTTGAGTGGAGGCGTTTGGTGGAATAGCCCTGTTTTATAAGTTTCTGTAACAATGTTTTGTGACGTTGATTAAAATCGTCACATTTAACACATGATCTATCAAATGCTACTAAGCGAGATATGTATACGCCATATGCAGGTCCCACTGGAATATTACTGTCCAGAAAGGGATAGTTAACGATGTCGAAATTGTAATCATCTCTTTTGTCATAAGGTCGACGAGAGAGAATGCCCGCTTCATTTTTATAGAGATATAGCTCTAAATATGATATGCCTGTAGGGCTGTCTGTAGTTTCCTTCAAATCCAGTGAAGGTGGATATATATCCTTCACTGCGTCATTTATATAGCGATTATCCACAGCGAGAAGATCGTCTATAAAGCGTTTGGTGAATGAGAAGGAACGGGCTTTGAATGGATCGGTTTTTGAAAGCGCCTGCATATAGTCATATTCATAAGAGAACAGATACAGGTCAGCCAACAGGGGTGCACAATTAGTACCCATTGGAATACCTATATGCTGCTGATATATTGTGTTGCCAAATTTCACATAGATATTTTTAATGAAAAATTCAAGCAACTCTATAAACAAAGAAACATCCCATGAATGATATCTCTTGTATGTAGTCGAGCTAAAGAATGCTTTATGGCTTCCGACATTAATATATCTACGATCAGTTTTCTTGAACACAGATACTATTAATGAACTTAGACGGTCAATAAGGTCCTGATGAGGGATTGTAGTATAGACAGTCGAGAAATCCCATGTGGATACATGTCTGTACGGTATGTGACCTTTAGCATCAAGTTCTTCCGTAAGACATTTTGAGTTTTTCAATACCCACATACATTCAACGCCAGAGTTCTTAGAAATAGTGGCGCAATACCTTTCCCAAAATGCTTTTACCTCCTGAAGGGCCCTCGTCAATAGGGTTGAAAGAAGCTTGGTGGTGCAGCTTCTAGAACCAGCTATGAATCTAGCTTTGTATGGTGATTTATGCATTTTGGGAGTCCAGTATAGTTTTGGTATGTCGTTATGATTGGTTGGAAGACAAATACCTCTTTCCCTGAGAAACTGTTTGTGATTGTTAAATAAATCTTCCAGAGTAAATGCAGTTTAGGAGTAAGTAGACGTATTTGATGAAGATATGTCTACACTCAATTCTTTAACCAGCACCTGGTAATAGAAATATTTACATATGAATATTATATTATTCGGAGCTTTGTCTGCTGGGACTATGACGAATTTACTCTGGAGATTTGCTAGAACTTCTTGCGAATTGAGGTTTCTCAGTACTTGTTTTGCTTGGGGAAGAGTACTTCTGTCAATATGGCGGATTGTTTCAACGACCTTGCTCTTGGTGAGGTCCAGCCAATCAGCGAGTACTGTAGGTTCAACTTTTTCTCGCTTAGACCAATCCATAACGTACTGTTCCAATGCAGACAGGACTATCTTCTGGTCGGCCTTCAGATTTATTCTTCTTGGCTCTCTATATTTAGGTCCTTTCATCAGGAGTAATTTCAGATCCTTATCACTCACCATATCAAGAGCACCAGTCACAATATGTTTGCATGGTGTATAGATAAAGTTCGATGATTCACAATCACAACTATAGCCTCCTGACGTGTATAAGTTCCAGTCAACTCGTGTATGCACAAGAATTTGGTCTACTAAGAGAGAAATACAGATCGCTTCAGGCTATTTACACAGATGGTTTTACAGATGGTGAGAGTGTTGCATGTGACCAAAACCTATCGACTACCAGGTAAAAGTTCGATATCCACTGCAGAAACAAAAGCTCTATTGTCGGCTTTAGAAGGTATTGGGTCCACTTAAAAGAAGAAATACGTCATATTCTCAGATTCACTGCCATGCCTTCAAGCGATTCAAAGCGGAAATTAAACTAATCTCACCATCTTGAATATTCTACAATTATATGACTGTATATTTGATCAACAGATTGATATTGTGTTTTGTTGGATACCTAGTCACGGGTACATCAAAGGGGATACTGAAGCTGATAAAATGACTAAAGCAGCCCTAGATGATGAGGTTGATCTTGTTGGAATCCCATACAGTGATTTCAGGCCATCTATCTGTGTTTATGTGAGAAAGTTGTTTCAATTATTGTGGGCTGCTATGGATAATAAACTTCACGAGTTCAAATAACTGTAGGCTATACTCATCTGAACAGCCAGAAACGTTTCGATCAAGCCATGAATAGTCGATGTAGAATCGGCCATACACGATTAACTCAGGAGCATTTACTGAAAAAAGCCAGTCCCAAGGTGTACTCCATGCCATGAAGATCTCACGGCGAAACATATTCTTATCGACTGAACAGATTTTAAGATTGTAAGAGATAACTTTTATCGAGCAGCTACTTTGAAAGATATTTTTAGTAGAGTAAAAGGAGATTGCATTTTATATCATTTGAGAGATATCGGTATGTTGTATATATTTCAATGTATTTTCATGTTTTTAATGCATTAGTTTACTGAGTTATTAACTTGGATATTTAGAATTTTGTTTGATCGTCGCTATAAATCTTAATTCTCTCTCCCCCCCCCCCTCTCTCTCTCACACGTTTGATGCTCAAAATTATATCCGCCAATTATGTGGGTCGGTAGGTGTGTAGCGGAAAGTTCGAAAACTGAGTATTGGGGTCAGTCTCAGGTCAAGTCTCGAGTCGAAGGCGCGACAGTAAAAATGGTAACTGATATCTCACATGACTCGAAATCTTTCAGGCTCAAATGTGATGAAAACACCACTTGAGTGACAAAACTTAGGCCATAGTTCAGGTAGTTACAAATAGAAAATAATAATTTATTTACTTATTCCATGCCCAAGTTCGGTCCGAAATTTTGATAACATGACAGGCTTGCGGAGATAAATTTTGTTCAATCTTTGCAAAGTTGTATGATTTACTTCGGCGATTGAACCCCGTAACTGGTAAGATTGATACATTGACTGTTGTTTTTAATGATATTAGTACTTCATTTCATTTCAAACCTTATTTATAGTCGGAAATTGATGCAACGATAGAAAACATTAGCTGAGACAGCTATTGATCCCAGGGTAAGAGTTGTCACACCGACACAGCTCACCAATTACCAATATACGAGTTGTCAGAGCATTTCCATCATAGCTCTCTAGGTTTTTATCTAATACCGCTTATGCCGGTGCTAGGGGCCGTGTGGTCATGTTATCCAAGTTGCCACATGAACAGGTACAATAAAAGCGTACCTGAGATACAACACATATCACGAATCGTTATATTCTTGGTATGTGCTTTAGATTAGGTTAACCAGAAGACTATTCTGTAAAGTCATGTGGCTCTGTCAGTATGTCGGCAACTCTTCCCACTTCCCTTAGATACGTTGCAATTGATCCGACAGTATCTAAACATATCACATACAATGTTTCCGACAAATATAGTTCCTTCTAGTCATTCATATAAGGTACCGATTGAGGGTCTAATTATTCGACAACGAACATCATAATTAGTCTGGCGTGACAATAGCACCATACAGAACTCAATGTAGATAATTCTGTAGAATAATAAAATCCCGATTATCCATGACAATGCTTTGAGTGTTATAGTCCGGTGGCTTAAGGTCAAGATCGTGACTGACTGGAATAAAGCACCATATTTTGCAGAGAGACTCATTTGGGCATAAGGAATGATCTCAGAAGGGGTGCCCATTTCTACAGGATGTGGAAGGCCCTTAATTTGCATAAATCCAATATGGCCGCCATAATACATACATTAGCCTCCTGTTTGCGACTATTTGACAGCTTGAATCGCCTCTTTACACGAAATTGGTTTTCTACGAGCCTGACTGACTCAACAGGAAAATAATATCGATAATTAGAAACTTTATTACCCGTTGAATATCCGATATGGCCGCCAGAGCGTCACCAATAATGGTATTATTGCTATACACTTGTATGTGTGTTTGTTTATATGCTAATATATATAACATATATATTTATAAATCCATTGAGAGGTTTCAGTTCATGTAGCTCTGTTAAGATTGACTCGATTAAGCACTCATGAAGTTTATTGGCTATTTTCTTTTCTATACATATCCAATATGGCCACCAGCGCCCCATCCTCAATGCTGATTATCGGTACTAAAACAAATCTGTTTCAAAGGATGAAACTGCAGGTTATCGTACATGTCACGGTTGTGAACTACGTCAAATGTTGCCAATTGGATTCTTCCCGGCTCCTCATATGTAAATTAGAATGTGTAAATCCAGCGGCAAAGGGTTTTACTCTTCCAACACCAACTGGAATCAGGCTAAAACTGTGCTAAGTAACTACCCTGATGTAGATTTACTTATTTCAAGTTTCACAAACCGTTTCGATATTTGACACTCGAGAAAATATGCCTTTACTGTCTCGCGTAATCGTTCGTCTGCTATGCAAGACCCTGCTATCGTAGAAGCTAAATTAGACAAAGATTTGTCGAAAGGTCGAGTTGCTGGTCCCTTCTAAACTCCTCCTTTTGACAATAAGGCTTGCTAAAAATTAGGCTTTGTCCCCAGAAAGAACCCTAATATTTTTAGGGGCTCTTGATGGTCGAGCTCTCTGAGACTTTCATGTGCGAAAGTTTACTTGCCGACGGGCCGGAGGTGGTTCTCTTCCGGGAATTCCAGCTTCCTCCATCATTAAAACTGGCTGTCACCATATGAATGAAATAACCTTGAATGTGACATTAAACCAAATCCCCCTAATACTTTTAGTGTGATACACGATTATCTTACCCTGGAAAATCTGCCTTGTCTATTAACGGTGCGATTCAACAGGACCTGATATGTTGAATATGTAGACATTAGATATCGCGATTGCACTAGTTCAAAAACATGGCCACTAAAGCTTGATGGCTAAAATCTATTTAGATGATGCCTTCCGTATTTATGTATCGGTGTCTCTCGATGGGGTGTTCTACATCCTGTAAGATATAAAAGAGCTCAAGTCATTCTCTGCGATCGGTTATGGCTACAAAATGCGGCACATCAGAGGTCATCCACATACTGGACGACTTCATGTTCGTCGATGCAAATGGCGCTAGCCACTGTTCTATAGCTCTCAATACTTTCACTTACTTGTGTGAGTATTTGGGCATTTCACTCAAACATGCTAAGACCTACTACCCATTTACTACTATGGTTTTGTATGGGATTCAATTGGACTCCAGAACTATGAAAGCATCATTTCCAGAAGACAAAGTTCATAAACTAAAAAGCATGCTGGGTGAAGTCTCGCGCCGCACAAAGGTAACACTTGTGGAACTGCAGTCTCTGATTGGCTCGCACAATTTTGCCCGTAAAGTCGTCGTGCCCGGCAGGGCATTTCTCCGCTGCCTGATAGAATTTAACAAAAGTTGTATCACAGGCTCACCATCACATTCGCTTGAATAAAGCTAGAGCCTATGCTAATACCTGGTTTGTATTCCTGGAGTCTTTCAACGAAAAAATTTTTTTTCTCCAAATTGGGTATTCAGTTTCGACGCTGCTGGTATATTGGGTTTGGCGTGGATAGACCAAGAATGCCCAGCATATCTGACCCATATCACGGTCAAGCAGTGCTTGCCGTGAAAATTTGGGGCAATAAACTGGCAAATCATAACGTCTCTCTCTTTGTGATAATATGGCCGTGGTTGAAATTAGTTCGTCAGTTAGTAGTTGCCTGCCTTCGAAATGACATTCTGTTCAGATCAAAACATATTTCGGAACAATCTTATTTCTGACAAACTCTCGCGGTTACAATTACAGGAAGCGCTGTCTCTAACCCCTTGACTCAATCGCTCGTCGCATCCAATACCCTGTCTGTTGTTCTCCTGATGCCGTTCCTTGCTGAATCTTTCTTGAAAGTATACAAGCGCGCATGACAAGTATATAGAGATTTCCTCAATAACACTGGTCAGTGTGCCAGTAAGGTATTCCTCATCTCATTGTCACAGTTGGTTTCCTTCAAAGTATTCTATCATTTCAACAAGTATGCACCCTCCACAGCGTATACATTCGTATCGGCTATCAGTTATGCGCAAAATTTGGCTGCAGTACACGATCCCGCGCAGTTATTCCTTGCAAAAAAGCTACTTACGGGCATGTCAAAATTACACGGCTGGATACCAGATTGCCCATAACTAAGGATATCTTCTATAAGATATGTTATGCTATACCCCACATTGTACCCATGTGATTCTTTTACGGGCAATGATCTTGGTAGCATTTCATGCATTCTTACGCGTTAGTGAATTGCGCGATCGTTCAGAACAAGATTGCAATAGCAATGTTCTTTAATATAACGATGTCTCTTTCTCCGATCAATCTGGCCCGTTACAAAGTATGCACATTATTAGCCGCAACTTCAAGCATAACATATCCCATAAACCAATTCATTTGTTTATACAAGCAAACCGTGCTTATTTTCGGTTACATATTTCACATCCGATGCCGGTCCCCTGTTCCACTTTCCAGAGGATGCGACCGATTTAGCTGCCTATTTCTCAGCTCATTTAAAAACCGGAATCTCTTTAATCAGCATTGACCCTCTTTAATAGGCCATAGCTTTCGCATTAGCGCAGCCATTTCATCTTCAGCAGCAGTAATTTCGACTAACTTATTCAAAAATGTATAGATGGAAATCTAACGCTATATTAGTACGACACATTTCACTTGGTAGCTATGCATTTTCCAGTCACGGGTTTCGTTGTATGGTAGCCCCCACGAGTTTATTGCATATATAAGGATCTGGTCCAACTTGACCCAGTTTGGCATAAGTCAGCCAGGGGCTGCCGTGCCATCTGAGTCAGTTATATATGATTATTTTCTAATATTTACTATATACTTAACACAAAAAAAAAGAAAAAAAATAATTCAAAATTTCGGACCGAAAATTCGTCAAAAATTGACCATATTTTGGTTCTGACGTAGCTGTAACGTCATTATGGCGGCCATCTTGGATTATTCTGCATTTCTCGCTACACCTTTGCCAACACTATTAGTGTGGAAATTTTCAGATTCTTACCCCGAAGGATGGCGAATATATGATGTTTTGAAAATCGTTGGGATAAAGATTGCCATTTATAGACCCAAAATGGCCCCGGGCCCCTAATGGGCCACATATTGCCTCCTGGGCCTCGAAATCGGGGGCACCCCTTCTGATATTGTTCCCGGTGCCTCTGACGACACGTGTGCCAAGTTTGGTGCTTTATTCCACTCTGTTACGATAAAGTGAAAATCTGGCCTTAAGCCACCGGACTATTAGATGTTCTTTCATTTTTTCCTTCATATCCGTGGTTCGCCACATTTTTAGGACCTTGACATTAACATACGCAGACCCGTGAATTGGTATGTCCCACATCGAGGATGACGTTATTAATGATTATCAGTTAAACCATGCATCATTATTATTACGACTCTCTCTCATCCGGCGTGTGCCTGCAGTCCTGTTTTCCGAAATATTGCACAGAGCATGCCAACCTAAACAATAAGGAGCCAACGTTGATATCAGTATGTATGACTTATTCATCAGTCTGTTAAACCCGTGTATATGTATATGTATACGTTTTGTGTAGAAGGAGAGTGGGGGAGGGAGGGGGGAGGTACATTTTAAGTATTGTGGCCAATCCATTCTCCGTTTCAAAAATTGTTTTCTCATTCACTTTACCCATCAGTTTGTAAAGAAACATCAAACTAAATATTATTGCATATTCATATCATAATGTGGATTTTTTTTTGGCATACACAATACTTTTGATATGTAAATAGTATAACCGGGAATGCAAGTCTCACATGTGCAAAATAGTATTTACTCTTGGAAACTCCCCTCCACCTTTATATATTCCTCAAACTGCAAACAAATGTGGTACTTCTCGGTATTTCCTGGATGTGAATGGAGATATATAAAATATGACACATCAGTATCTGTTCGGTACTTTATCATTTAATGCTGTGCATTGCAGGTTTGTGCACCCGCCAAACGATACTTGCTGAAGAGAACCAAATGACTACTCAAAATTGCCTGCGAAGAACTTGGACTATTGGGAGTGTGCCTGAGAAGAATTTGAACCATTGTAAGTGTATCATTGAAAAAAACTGGACTTTTGGAGTATGTTTGAGTATTGAATGGAATACATGCAGATGGAACCTACTGCAATCATATGTTGATTATAAGATAGATATGAAATGTGTTTGTTGAGTTTACATGACTTATTAACATGTTAGTCTGTTTCCATCTTGATTGTTGGAGTGGGATGATCCATGGAAATAGAGTGAACGAACACAGGTAAAGAAATTATAAAAAAAACATTACTCATTACAAATGTGCAAACAAACTGGAACAGCTTCCAACTGACTACCATATTGGTCCTAAATGTGGCTGATTTAGACAGGATTCACTGTAATTGCATAGCAAAATAAGGAAATGCCATAGTAACTTTCTGATATTCCTTGTAGAACCTGTGAGCACTTTGTGTTTAAAAGCGACAAATATTTGAATAACGAATTATTTCTGTGGAAAGTGGAAATACTCCGTTACAAGTATCGGAGTAGTCGTTTCTGACAGGAACGTATTGAAATTTTATATTACAAACAATCACGAGACCTGGCGAGATATACTGTTTTCTCTGAACAATAGTGAATAGTATCGCGTAATATCAAACATTTGCATGGTATACCTTGTTTTCGGTATCACTTGGAGATTATTTGCCTCTCTCTTGTCTGTATAAATAGTCTTTAATTGTTTGGCAGCCAAAATATGTGTTTCGATGTGGATGAATCACCACCAGTATTTGTCGGTACTTAAAAGAGTGCCACGGCGTCATCTAGAATACCAGGAAGTCGGAGTCAGAACGGTTATTAGTGATAGATCCAATTGAAGATATACTGGCGCCATTACGCCGATTATCTCCTTGCTGAGAATCGGTTTGTGCTACTAATAGACCATCATGACTTTGACCAGTACTGGATAACTACAATCAATATATTCTACCTGAAGCTATACCGTATATTTTGAAAGCACATTAGTATCAATATGTACATTTATACACCAGACATTGGATTGGACCGATGACTCACTCTCTTTGAACTAATTGATCGATGAAACGTTTGATTCAATTTTTCCCTCGATAAAATCTTCTGATTAATGAACATACTCTATAGAGAGTAAGTGATTATCTTATTCTGAATGAAGAAAATCCATCATTTCGTCTGAAAATATGTTGGCTGCAATGAAATCCGCTCAGGGCTTAGGACATCGTTAGACGAATCTTACATTCTGCAATTCAGCTAATTCTATATTCCAGATCCTAGATTGGTTGTATGTCAAATCATTTTTGTTATATTTATTGCCACAATTACATTCCGTGAAACCATAAGCGCGTATGACCCTGAGTGGAGAAGTTATAGTTGTATTCGCCGAACGAACAACTAGTTAAAACTATCTGGCCTGGGCTTTTTGGGACCTGTCCAGGCCTGGGGGGGGGGGGGCGAACTGCCCCCTCCTAATTATTTTTCTTACCCCTTGAGCTAGGGAGCTGGAACTTATAACGCTATACCCTTGGGTGAAGCTCTACCAGAAAATGTAAAAAAAAATCCAAAATGGCCGCTTTGATGACGTCACAGTGACGTCATTTTCAAAAATGCCATTTTTTGGTCGATTTTTCGGTCAGATTTTCCAAAATTTTTATATTTCTCCGCAAAAACTGCATGATAAATTAGTAAATATTATTATAATGTGAAATAAAATAGTTTTTGCCCACTTTTCATTTTGGAAAAGCAGACATTTTGAAGAAATATGACAAAAACATAACTTTTCTGGGACCCCACGTGGGCGCCATCTTGGATTCACCCATGATGCTCTGCTCGGGGGGTTATGCAAATCAGCTCAAAATGACCACAATACGATAAACTATAAAGTCACGGAGTGTCAGCTCTCCATTTTTTGTCGTTCCGGAGATAGCGCAGAAAGTTTGGTAGGGGAGTCATAATGCCCCCCCCCCCCCCCGGCCAGATAGGGTTAATATCCCGGATTTGGGGGAAAGGTGCTGGAATACTAAAATCATATTGAGTTGTTGCTTCTCTGTTTCAAGAAGTAGTTTTCCATATTAATTAAAAATTTCCTTTGTATACCTCAGGTTATAGGTCTCAGATACGGAATGTCGGGTGTGACATAATAGGTTAACCAGAAGATTATACTGTGAAGTCATGTGGCTCTGTCAGTATGTCGGCACCCTTTCCCACTTCCCTTATATGTGATGTAATTTGTATTTGAGGAGGACCGACGCAAGCCTGTCAACGGAAGGGAGCGGCTGTCTTGAGGTGCGAAAGCATCCCTTTAACTCTACCTAGCCTGGGGTGAGGGGGGGGGGGGCGAAATGGCACCCCTACCAAACTTTCTGCGCTATCTCCGGAACGACAAAAATGGAGAACCGAACCTCCGTGACTATCATATCATTTATCATATTGGGGTCATTTTGAGCCTATTTGCATGACCCCCAGAGTAGAGGATGATGGGTAAATTCAAGATGGCGACGACGTGGGGTACCAGAAAAGTTATTTTTTTCGTCATATTTCTTCACAATTTTTTATTTTCCTAGATGAAAAGTGGACAAAATCTATTTTATTTCACATCACATTAATATATACTAATTTATCATGGAGTTTTTGCGGAGAAATTGCACAAATACAAAATTCGAAAAATCTACCAAAAAAATGATGTTTTTGAAAATGACGTCACTGTGACGTCATATAAGCGACCATCTTGGACGTTTTATATTTTCTAGTAGAGCTTGATCCAAGGGTATGGCGTGATAACTTTCAGCTCCCTAGCTCACGGGACAAGAAAAATAATTTGGGGGGATTCGCCCCCCCCCCCCACCACGCCAGGATACTTCTCAAAAAGCTCAGGCCAGATAGGGTTAATAGATGGTCAGATTCTATGACGATTAGCTGTGACCTACCCTACGATTTGATCCACATGGTGACGATAAAATGAGTAAAATATACCGTGAACTCCCACATACCCCCACTACACGCTCATTCCGATAAACTATCATAGCGTGTCATCCCATATCAAAGTTATTAGCACTTCAGCCCCAATTCCAGCTTGGAACAAGCGCTGAATGAGCGCAAAGACCTCCGTCGAGGCAACAGGGTCAGTAGGGGAATAGTACATCACTGAATAACATAGGGCCGGATGCCAAGCTCAATTTTGCATTTGTTGACGTTAACTTCACCAATGGTAATTAACGTGAGATTGAGGGTTCCCCACTAGCATGTCCAGCTAGGGATGTGGAAGTCACATTCCCCGCAAATAATATTTCTTTGATTTCACGTGCTTGAAATATTGGGGTATGGAATAGAGTATATTGATGGAAAACCTGGAATACTGCTTGAGACATTAGGCCCCTTCCCACCCACACCTCCCCATGAGAGGACACCCCCACCCAAATCAACACGTTAGCGGCAGAAATGAGACCCTGTGTGCCTAGTTTTACCAACTTGCTTGTGATTTTATGCTATAGGCCCTACACATCAACACTTCATATTTTGTATGTGTACAGTATAGCATCCTCATTGACAGAATCCTCTACAAAACACATCTGATTTTACCGACACTCCGTTCTGATCTGTCTCAGCATCATGTGCTGATTCAATGAGCTCGGAATAATTTTGTATACTGCTGTTACAGGTCACCTTCACCATAATGTATCAATTACCATGGACTTGTACATGTATCACATTCATATTGAATGGTGATGGCTGATGAGAATATTGCCCATATGGAACAAATGGCTGGATTCCAGCGAATAAAAAGTTCATGTTAATCATAAACAACATACAATTAATAATACTATCAAATAATTATGTATATTCCTTATTGACATCAATATAATAGACAATATTATGACTGAATCAGGGTAACAGATATCCAAGGGTATATATGTCTACACTAAATTGAAGGAGATCATCGTATTATATTATGTTGTAAGACTTCACTTGCTAATCTCGATTATGTTGCTTATTGTGAAAATAAATGAAGTTATGAAAATAAATTTAGTATGATTGCCCATTACCCTCAAATTAGAAATATCTTCAGCAGCTAAAGTTAAGCCAATCATAACAATATATAACACCATGGTATTGTTGTAATATCACCCAGGTATTGATCTTTGGTTAAGAATGTAATGAGATACATATACCTGTTCTTTGTGTTATTCTGTATGCAGTTCATTCTGTATGTATTTTATACATGTACATATACCAGAAGTGGAATTGAAATTTGAATAAAATAATCAAAATATGTTCGGCTTTTACCTCTACTCAGGAAATGAAGTCTTTGTTTCTAGAAGCTAAATCATTTCAGACACATTCAAGTCCTCACCTGGTCAAGGGAGATAATTTTGTAAATAAAACCAAAAAACAAGTCTAGATCCACACTGGCGCAGACCAGAAAGTTTTATGACCTTTGATGATATTTGTGGAGCATGCTGCGGGACTTCAACTTTCATGAATCTGATATTATCCACACAATCCCATTCTACATGATATTTTTTCCATAGCACCGATAAACTAGATCCCTTCATTTATGTGGTCTAGACCCAGGAGCTATTGGGGGCTGCAGGTTTTGTAAAAGTTAGATCCAATTATTCTGAGAGAAGGAATGAAGTCCGGCATGGTTGTTTTAAGTTAAAACTGGGCATCCTTGAAAATATCTGACCGATTGACACATGTATCACTCTGCCGGTCATCATTACATGCGTAATGTTTATTTCCTGAGGAATCAGCTGATATCCAATGTGGCTTGTGGCCAATCACTGACTCTGATTTTCACCACCCCTGTCATTCCACACCTTTCTGACACAGCTGAATCAATCAATAGTCTCTTTTGGTTTTTCCATTTCATCCAGTACATCCATTGTGTAACAGTCCTGTTGCATCGGATATCAGAAGTGCTAACCCTGCAAGTTGGAATCAATTGTATACATATTTAATATCAAAACTCACTTCATTGAAAATGTTGATGGCCTTCATTATATTTCATTCTTTCGTCATACACAACAAGATGAAATCCATCATACCAGTTCGCACCTTTCATACGTGTACTTAATAGAACTGGAGCCTGACCGTGTTACAAGAATTTGCAAAAGTATGAAATGAGAACTGAGTACTATGAGAACTTAATCCAATCTATGGGTGATCAATAATATGAATTCTGAAGAACGATGATGGATCTTGACCACTGGTTGGATTGGAGTTCATGTTAGTGGCATGAGCATGATAATAATCCAGTCTATCATAATCTAGAACAGGATTGTTTATATCAGTAACTTCTCTATGGAGCAATATTTTGACAAACGAAAATTAGATCACAAGAGAGAATATGTATACTGTGTATGAGGAATATTTCTGCCTCCCCAATGGAAGGCGAAATTTGAATGAATGGTCTGTGTTGTCAGTGTGTCTGATGTCCCCCTTGCAAAGACAAGAAAATTTTCTATGTAATTTATTATTTATTGATATATTTATTGATTTTCTTTTTGTCTAATTGTCTTCTGTTCAAGTCATTTGGCATTGGTAAAACCTGAAATGTATATCATGTTCTCCTTATTTCATCTAGTGATACTGTCTGTTTGGTTCCAGGTCACGGGGCTGAACAAAGCATGTGAAATGTGATCGTATGGCAAATAAATGCCCAGTGGTATGTCCAGCGCTTAAAACTACAAAAAAAAATTGAGAAAGGTTCCATCCATGCTATCAGTCAAAAATCTCAATAATGTAGGCCTACATGTGGAATGTAGACACTCCTTTGTTTCAGCTACAATTCAGAATAAGTTTTCAGAATATTATCAGGGTTTAACAAGCAAATTATTCTTCATCAACAAGTGTCACAGCACACAATGTGGATGTCACTAAACTGTTAGGATAAATGAAAAGAAAAGTATATGTATATTATTTATCAGCTTTATTAAATAAATTTACAGACTCACGCAGGTAGATCAATTTGGTGCTTCTGCAAAATCAAACCATTATTCAACTGCCAAATGCCAAGATAAATAGCCCCCCTCCCCCGGAAATATAATTTATCAGCAAAATTTAGAATAACTGTTTTTAAACAACCAGGCTGGTGGATACCATCAACTGAAAGAAAACGAGTATCAATAAAATCAGGGCATCGTCGATTGTGCTGTTGTCTTCCAGCGAGTCAGTCAGTTTGATATGCAACAACAACAACTTAGACTATTTGGTTGGCTTCGACATAAGTCATCAGCCGACAAATACTTTACGATATATAGAAATGACGGGTGGTGTACTATGAATCATTGAGTTGTAATGACATCAAATGGCGACAATAAACTTACCAGAAAAACGGCAAAAAATCGCATTGTCCGTCTCTACAAGCTGGAGGGCCGCCATGTTAAATCTCTCGGTGGATGGGAGGACAGAATCGGATAGCTCTGGTTTCGAGATTGAGGTGGAACCCGACTACAGAAGCAATGCCCACTGCAATGCATTGCAGTGGGGAACCCCATTATTTCAATTGTGTCCAAAGAAAAGTGCCTCAAGATTTCGTCGGGAACCATAACAATCCCTATTGGAAATACTATGAGTCGTGGGTTCCCCATATGACAATTATTTGGCGAGAGATTTCACGTTGCGCTCCTAGACATCGGGCCGCTAAACAATGGCCATGTAGATTTCCTCGTTTTCTCCACAACACCGGATGTCATTTCCATGAACACAGCAGTCCAAGACATTTCAAATGGTACTCTATGTCGCACTGACGTCATCCCGATAATCGTTATAGTTGAGAAGACAACAAAATTTATCATGCTTCCTGCAAAACATACGATCCTTTATTATCGGTCCGAATTTTTTAGGCTGGATTTGGTGCACAAGTTTTGTTTTGCTAATAACTTTGATGTATGAAGACACGTTGTGTTAGTTTATCGGAATTAGCGTGTATTGGTGTATTTTCTCATCAGAACGTGGATCAACTCGTACGAAGATAGGCCGCAGTTGGGCGTCTTTGAACTACATTTTCATATGTTGTTTTCCAGCTTGATTTAAAAATGAAAAGAAGTGATAGTTTGAAATGCGCAAGATGGGTAGCAGGGAGACACTATGTCAGCGAATATATTCTTATTTCCACTCTACTCTCCAAAGATCACTTAACTAAGAGTGGCAATTTATCCCGCTCGAGTTGAGTGAAATTCATTGAAGTGCGAGCGAAGCTTACTCAGTTGAGCTTGAGTGAAATTTACTCAAATTTAACTCAAGTTGGATTTTATCACTCAAGTGTTTGAGTGAGGAATTTCAACTCTTACTAGAGTTAAAGTTCACTCAGTTGATGACTATCGTTCACATGTCGGATTTGATGACATCTTGTTATATCTGCCATACATTTTTCATAATAGGAAGCACTTGGAAATGCCGTTCAAATGTATGGAAATATATGCTAAATGGTAGTAGCAACCATTTAACATGCATTTTCCATACATTTAGCGGCCTTTGCAAGAATTTCCCTCCACATCAAATGTATGGTAAATACAACGTTGTGTATAATGAATATTACGACACGGTCACGTGTCGAAGTTACACCAGAAATGCAGAAAATGAAGAGTGAAATATTTGTTCAACAATATGTGATATTCATCTTCCCGTAAGAAGTTACTTACTATACTAAATAACGTGCCGTCATTTCTCTTAAACTAGTGAATTAGTTCATCACTTTCAAAAGAAAAGGCACGTTATGTCATAGACATTCAATATTGAAGCTGAACGACATCGAGCAGCGCTGTTTTTCTTTGAACTATGAAAAGAGGTATTTGTACTCCTTTCCTAACTAGCCAAGTTATCGTGCCTTCCTTCGTTCCTGTCACCATGCCATCCATCCACTATACTCAGTAAATTTGCATGTCAGTCCAGGACAGTTCACCTACATTGGGCGCGTACGGCTCCATCCAATAATTCCCACTTTCTGATCCCTATTTTTCAGCAAACAGTTTGATATCCGTAAGGAGCTGGTGTGTGGGTAATCTATCTTGAAAAATCAACGGTGATTGAATTTTTCAAGCGTAATCAACACGCTATATCGTTTTTCAGGCAACTCGTTGATTTTTTAAGAAGAATTACAGTGATAAAAAAAAATAGAGGACAAAGAATGAAGGGTCTGTTTTATTACTGGACCTGGGCTGAAATGCAAACTGAGTATATTAGACGCATGCTGTAGTGACAGAAACGAACGAAGATATGGAGGCATGGCTAGTTTCGAACGGAAAATGTACATTACGTTCCAACTGCTAATTAAATTTATTAAGGGGCACTTCTGATTGGGTTTGCCAACATGGACAGCGAAATATTTATATAACTATGACGTCGTTGAAAAAAGTATATTTAATCAAGGCATTCGACTTGGTGTTAGGGACGTAGTAATATCACGTTGGGGATGGGGAGAGTTTCAATCAATTAATAATTGGTTGCATGCTGTATACTATATGTCCCCAAAACAGTATTCCTTTCAAAATGTTTACTTACCCAAAGCCGAAAACTTGCTTAATGAATGGCTCAATCTCAAATATCCTCAAGAAAACTCTGGTACCATTGCCGACCATGTCGTTATGGAGGAGTCTCCATGTTGTATATATTATAGCAATATCTTCTCCACAAAAGTCCCTTTGATCTTCGTGAATTGCATTCGGGTTGCTAACTCCATTCTGGTCTTTCACGGCGATTGACTTGCTGCTGTCACAGCCCATTTTCCTCTGCCGTTTGAAACAACGTGGGATATCTCCAGAAGTGAGACACTCATATGCACGTGATCTGTCCATCCACAATGGTCTATCGCCGATGTCGTCTGCATCTTGCATTTCCAACAGCGAGCGCTATCCGTTTCCGGTTCACCGACTCAATTATATTAGTTTACAATGACGACAATCACTGATCACCAGGTGAGTATCTACCGGTCATCAGCCATGGTAGAGAAGGCAGGAAGTACTACTGAAGATGAATAAGAGCATCCATCAAAACATACAATCCACCCACACTGGGGAACCGGTCCAGGGTTTACCTAGCGTTTTCATGCAGGTTTACCTAGGGTTTACTGTTATATGGAAAATGGAATAGGTCTTTGAATTATGGACGCGGATATTCTCTAATGGACGACGGCTGGATTATGAATGACGGACTAGACGCTTGTAATTTTATGCAGGATTCCAAAGGACAATGCTCTATCGTTCCTGTCACGAACCTGTACGGGGCTCGACTAATTCTAAAACGTATATTCTGGAGAAATAACCCGGTTAACACAAACGAGATGGAGACTGTTTTATCGGTTAATTGGAAACCTGGTCCCTTTGAGTGACGAAGCCCTTCCGGACTTATGTGTCTTCATTTTACTATAGCTATAATACATAAACGGTGTACGTTCTCATGTTGATGACCGATACCTCAGACAGTGGAACTAATACGTTTCGCACGAATAATGTAAATTATTGGTATACTGAAATATTTTGAATGTAAAACAAACATGTACAATTTTGTTCGAATACGACTAAATGTGCTGTCATGGCAACCGCTTCAATACAATATGAATAACATGGAATTTTATTTCTCAGAAAAAACCCTAATTTGACCTATTTTTTTATTTGTCGTTAGATGAAACAGAGTGATTTTGTGTCATCTAAAACTTTGAATAAAGGTTCGTATTCCTCTTTTTCTAAAAATCTAATTTTGTGGTGACTTTTCCCCATTGCCCCATCTTCTCTGTGTTAATCCGGTACAAGAGGTAACCCATGTTAAAGGGGATTCGTACCATAATCTGATATGCCGATTTCTATTTAATCTTTTTGCTGTGTATAATTTTATTTATAATGAATCGATACAATTCTATTTTCAAAAGAGAGGTATCCGTCTCCACATTGGGGATGGAAATCCCATGAATTGAGGCACAATTAATGAACATATAGATTCTTTGTATTAGTACAATTCAGAAATTCTACTTTTCAAAAATATAACACCAGACGAGGACGTCGGTACAGCATCATTGTATTCCATATAGTTACGCGTCATGTGATGCTTTTAGTGTTTAATGAACCTTGAGGACTTGAATCCAATGATGGCACTATTTTCGCACTATAATTTGGTAAATTACAAGCGTCTAGTCCGTCATTCATAATTTAGCCGTCGCCCGTTAAAGAATATTCGCGCCCATAATCCAAAGACCTATTCCATATTCGGAAGTATGAGAAAAAAATTCAATTCAAAAAGACAATCATAGTATACAATAGTATACATAAACATAGGCTAGCTTCCTGTAAGAGATAAGCGGTCAACAGAGAATGATGTATCTCAGTCACGCTTTGATTGTTAAGCGGGTTCAGCGGAATTAGACCCAAGTTACGAAACATAACGCCATAGATATTGCACGCTACGAGCGTATTTTGCTATCAGCATGCGATATGTATCGCCAAATTTGAGAAACTCTGAGTGGAGGCGCTTGGTGAAATGGCCCTGTTTTATAAGTTTCTGCAACAATGTTTTGTAACGTTGATTAAAATCGTCACATTTAACACAGGATCTAGCTAATGCTACTAGCCGAGATATGTATACGCCATATGCAGGTCCCACTGGGATATTACTGTCCAGAAAGGGATAGTTTACGATGTAGAAATTGTAATCGTCTCTTTTGTCATAAAGTCGACGAGAGAGAATACCCGCTTCATTTTTATAGAGATATAGATCTAAATATGATGTGCCAGTAAGGCTATATGTAGTTTCATTCAAATCCAATGAAGGTGGATATATATCCTTCACTGTGTCATTTATATAGCGATTATCCACAGCGAGAAGATCGTCTATATGGCGTTTGGTGAATGAGAAAGAACGGGCTTTGAATGGATAGGTTTTTGAAAGCGCCTGCATATAGTCCTATTCATAAGAGAACAGATACAGCTCAGCCAACAGGGTGCACAATTTGTACCCATTGGAATACCTATATGTTGCTGATATATTGTGTTGAAAAATTTCACATAGATATTGTATCTCTTGTATGTAGTAGAGCTAAAGAACGTTTTAAGGCTTCCGGCATTAATATATGTACGATCAGTTTTGTTGAACCCAGATACTATTAATGAACTTAGTCGGTCAATAAGGTCTTGATGAGGGATTGTAGTATAGAGAGTCGAGAAATCCCATGTGGATGCATGTCTGTACGGTATGTGACCGTTAGTATCAAGTTCTTCCGTAAGAGATTTCGATTTTTTTAATATCCACATACATACATACATACAACGCCAGAGTTTTTAGAAAAAGTGGCGCTATACCTTCCCCAAAATGCTTTTACCACCTGAAGGGCTTTCGTCAATAGGGTTGAAAAAAGCTTGATGGTGCAGCTTCCAGAACCAGCTATGAATCTAGCTTTGTATTGTGATTTATGCATTGAGGGAGTCCAGTATACTTTTGGTATGTCGTTATGATCGGTTGGAAGACAAATACCTCTTTCCCTGAGAAACATTTTATGATTGTTATATAAATCTTCCAGAGTAAATGCAGTTTGGGAGTAAATAGACGTATTTGATAATGATATGTCTACACTCAATTCTTTAACCAGCGCCTGGTAATAGTAATATTTACATATAAATATTATATTATTTGGACTGTTGGGACTATGACGAATTTACTCTGGGGATTTGCTAAAACTTCTTGTGAATTGAGGTTTCTCAGTACTTGTTTTACCCGAAGAAGAGTACTTCTGTCAATATGACGGATTGTTTCAACGACCTTGCTCTTCGTGAGGTCCAGCCAATCAGCGAGTACTGTAGATACCTTCGTCAGCCTCAGTTTAACGCATTTTGAAAATAATGTTATTTTACTTACATGTATACAATATTTCACAAAAATCCGAATGCTTGACACGATGTTTTGACGACTTTGCAACGAATATTGTGGATTAAGAGTACTGGTCAGCGATACGGGTTTGATGTTTTTGGAACATCATGATGTCTTGCCGGCATCATTGAGAACTGTTGACCGCTTCTCTCTTGCAGGAAACAAGCCTATGTTTGTGTGTACTGTGGTTGCCTTTTTGGATTTGGTGCTGGTGCTGTTGTATGGAGTGTGGAGTGGGTCTTTGGATTGTGGACGCGGGTGTTCTCTGGTGGACGACGGCTGGGTTGTGGGTGACGGATTAGATGCTTGTGATTTTAATATCGGATCAAGGACAAATATGGAAACCAATTCGCAATTTCTTTCCCAAAAGAGGACAAAATATGGCCTATTTCGACCCATTTTGTACATTTGTGAGAACCGTTGAGTATATTCTGAGGGAAGAAAATTGGTCAGGGTTTGAAATTGCATAGGTAGCTTGTATCTTGAAATAATAGTATGAGCATTCCCTCTAAGAAAACTTTTCGAGGAACTTTTTGTGGGTATGGCAAATACTAAAGGATGAAAGGCTATATACCTAGGACTATTTCTAGAAACGAGGGGTTAACATCCGTGCTTGAGCTACATACATTTATTGTGAATTAGGCTATTTGACAAGAATGTAACGCAAAATTCCTCATACTATATATACACTTCTGTAGAACGATATCTCGGCCTCGCGTTGGCTGTGACTGTACATCAGAACATCATGAAAATACTATAAACCCATAGATTACAGAGGAATTATGGTCACTGTTGACGCGGTATTACACAATTTTGTTCTGATCTATAAGAAATGGTTAGGCCAACAGTTGATATTAGATAACAAAATATATCTGCAGCATACATGATTTCTAGAGCAACATCTGGTGACCTATTCCAAGGAACCTTTTGGTCGAAATATATACTACATGTATAAGGGGTCTTCAAAAAATGAAACTGAGATACATTATACCATGGGAAGACGAAAACTGGTCAATATCAGATCACTGGAAACATCCTGTGCCTCTCCAGAAATGGTGTAATGTCCCAATTCACCAGACAAATCATAGCCGGGAAAACGGATCAGTGATACAGATTGTATATAATGAATACCATGATTGTTCTTGCAGTCATCATTGAACAGTGTTGACCATTTCTCTCTTGCATGGAACCATATGGTTTTGTTTTATATTTCATGCATATGTGAAATTGATGCTAATTGTCGTACGAAAAACATCTTTTCATTACTGACGCGGATATTCTCAATACTGGATGTCGGATTTGACACCTAGACTGTAATACCTCCAAACCTTCCAATGTAAGTGAAGTGAACCTTGAACATCAGTAGTATAATACATGTGGATAGATAGGGTCATCCTTACCAAAATTCGTCACGTTGAACAGTCAGCAATGTATTGAAATTGTAATCCAATGTATTGAAATTCTATTGCAATGTAGAGCGAAATGATCAATCCAATCGTGTATGTATCAATAAATCAACCACTGACATGACTTGCACATGTCATTCCGCTTTTTAAATCTATGCTGCCGGAGATCAAGCGATGACCTATATTCGCTCACATACCGCTATATACAGGCTCAAACATCGCGGAGCTGAACGGAAGGCATTTACCATTTGCAGCCATATTTTTAATATGTTAATCTTGGTGTTTCAGTGGCTTCAGAATGGGACCACCCAATCACTGTACAATTCCGACCTGGCTGACCAAACGGACGGAAAGCAGAATAGCAAGTGACCAAGGAAAAACTTGTTCCATTGTTTGAATTTCAGTAGCTTTGACTGCTACAGCTGTGACTGTTCTACGTGAAATTTGTGCATGTATGAAAATGGAAACATGTGGTAGGTTACAGTATTTTCGTTATTTTGGGATAACACTATGTTTTCCTATTTTGGGATAACACTATGACTAGCTTGTCCTATTCGTCCTTTTATTTATCTGTTAAATAATTAATTTCTTATACAAAACTTCCATCGATTCACTGGCCTATCAAAAAGGCAAGCCAAGGCCACGTCTCTCGTATCGATTCTTTATAGAGTGTAATTGTTTTTGTCATTCCATATATTTTTTGTTTAACGCCGGATTACCTGGCTGTCAAATTTGAAGATAGGATAGGCAATTGTCCCATTATTGAAGGCATGCTGGAAGATGGCTTCTTTCTGGCGATCAGATTTTTTACTTGCAGCTTTTTTTTTACCCAGATGGATAATGGTCCACAGTTGTTGTAACAGTCGCACTGGTATGGGGTTAATCTTTTGTTACTCTGTCATTATATGCAAAGCTTTGTTTTTCACCAACCTATAGGGTTGATTAGGAATTTTAATGTAAACAACATAAACATTTTCGAAGTTTGGAATCCTGCTAGGCATCCTGACGCTCTAACGTGATGATATTATAGATTCAGCGTAACTGCTAGCAAATCGAACCAGGTCATTCAGAAAAAAATACCGAAGAGAAGTAGAAAATTTAAACTGGTTAAATTCCTTCTTAAAAGTTTCAAAATGTGGAAAGACTCTGATATTTCAGACTTATAGAATTACAATACTGATATGTATGATTCTATGAGTCAAAGTACTCCTTTGTGTCAGTCAAATGGATGTGTTAATCGAGAATGTATATCAGAAATGAGGACATATGTTTATATATTTTTCTGCGGCGGACTGGCCAGTCTTATGTTTTCTCCCGCATCTGAACAGTCTCCTGATCAATGTTCTCATCAAAGAGCTCCGCTTGGCAACTGTTGAACGAAGCAGAATTATATCATTAAGTATGGTGAACAAATATTATACAGTGCACAGACGATTTACTTCAAGAATGAACTGCCCGAGATCTTTGATGCTAAGACCATCAAGAATTGACAAAACAGACCTCTTCTATATATGCTTTCGCTGTATTAATGTGAGAGAAAACCAGATGGGCATGCAGTATTTTGATAGACGTATATATAGCTTGATCAGTGAACATAAATACACACATAAACGTTTGATCAGTGAACAAAAATACACACATAAACGTTTGATTGACGAACATAAATACACATATACCTAATGTGCACAGGGAGCGTTGAGTCACATTACAGCCGTACCAGCGGATACATCCGAAGGTAGTCTGTTAAAGCTATGGTACCACTATAGAAAACATGTATTCCCGGCTAAGACAGCACTATAGAAAACTTATTCCTCGCTTTCGTACCAGTATATGTTCCTGTGTATGGAGCCTCTATGGAAAAAAATTCCCGCCATGGTACCACTATAGAAAACACTTATCCCTCGCAATGATACCACTATAGAACAGACGTATTGCTCAATATGGTACCACTTTAGAAAAGAAATATTCCTCGCTATGGTATCATTTCGACGGACATGATGTGATTATCGATTGACCGAGAACTTATGGTACACAAAATCTATTAAACACTGCGCTTTCTATCATCATACTGGATGAGAAACAAATATAACTTAGCTCTTTTGGTTTGTTTAAACAGGGCTGCTCATGAATATATTCATTCGACTGGGTTCTTACAAATTCGTCCACTTACCCGAAATTTATCTCATAATCCACTTGTATATTGGGTTCTAATCCCTTCAGGCCATTGCGCAAGTTTCTGTTTCTAAAGAAACCCATTATATTAGTTTCATTCTACTCATATAAGAAACTTACCGATGTTTGAGTTTGTGTCGACATTCCGAGTATGATCCTGCAAAATAAAATCGACAAAACTGACACTAATCATACATATAAATATACCTGTATGATTGCGCATACAACAAGAATATCTGAGATTAAATTGAAGAAAAACTACTCAGATCCAGCTTATTCTTGCTATCATGTAGAAAACGTTATTAATAATCTAACGATTTGTACCTCCTCTCTTGATGTTAGAGTCCGATGCTCATGCTCTGCAGCAAAGCACAGAAATTTCTTGAGCTGTGGAAGAAAATTTGAAAACATTATTCCAAACGATTGTATTGTGTGAATATCCAAATGTACGATACAAGATCATTTGGAACAGCAAAGACAGCCAAAGCTAAAGGCTGATTAGGTATGATCGACTATGATCTCAAAGTCGGATTTGAACAAAAGCAAGAAAATCGTCCGTGCTTTGACATATTTGATGAGAAATAACGTGGCGCGTTTTAGCGCGGATTTGACCCTCATGTGCATTTGGATGCCAAATATTAAATATTACGTAGAAGAGAAATTATTCGATCGAAATCAAGCATAATGTTTCCTTGTATGTTCAGAATAATTGTAAGGTCTTATAGTCATGTCTTAATTGAGTCTTATGATTCCCGAATAACGGAGCCATGACCTACATGTAATGCATTTGTGCAAAATCACCGTTTTTTACGGTGAAACACTTTATATCTTTTACTGTAAACATATGAATAATAACCAGAACCAACACAAGATTTATATGCAATGATAATTTGATCATTTGGTCATCAGGTAGCTGTGGTCCAAGATAGTTCTGGTCAATTTTCGCTCTTAAGAAGGCGATTTTCCACAAACACCCCACTACTTTACGGCCCAGTTATTCAAGAATCGCACGACTCAATCATTTGAAATTATTCTGAGTATACAATAAAATGTTATTAAAGCCAATGAAACCAATCTTTCATAGTTAATATTTAATTTTTGGCAATTCAACCGCACGTACCTCATGGGGCCAAAGCGGCGCTAAAACGCATCACGTCCTTTGCAGATAATATTGCATTTGACAATCT
Source organism: Hanleya hanleyi (assembly GCA_036873755.1). NCBI lineage: Eukaryota > Metazoa > Mollusca > Polyplacophora > Lepidopleurida > Hanleyidae > Hanleya > Hanleya hanleyi. The sequence continues at coordinate 67,662 of JAVTVY010024161.1, forward strand.
AGAACAATCGTTTCAGTTGTTTTGAGAGCCGTTACCATGATTACTAACCTTTGAGAATCGGCCCTTTGGCGGGGTTGAGGGGTCTGTGGGCAGTTGGGTGACCATTTTTATACGGTTGCCCGTAGGAATAGTAGCCACGATAACACCCACACAATCATTCAGTTCTTCATCTGAAATAGACAAATTGAACATAGATTGTCAATCCGTTATGTACATATTAAAAAAGAAACAGCTGGTAGCAGGGATTGCGAGTTACGTGAGCTTTATATGTACACTAACTGCGTCTGAGAGAAATTTTCTATTGTCAAAACATACTCGAATAAATGTTCTGATGGTAGTGTAAACGGCTTGCTGATCAATGAAGGTCTGTCCATTCAGATGAATCTATAGCCTGCAACAAATCAACTTTTGGATCCACATGGATTTTCTTTAAAAGTGCACAACAAGCTGATATCTACCTGGTGGTTTACATTTATCTATGATATTTGTAATATAACACCTTTTAAAGGCGGATTTCGTTTTTCCGCTGTAAAATGTAATATATTCAGTTCTTTTTATATAGGCACAATCACAGAGTAACCTCATAAAATATGTTTTTGTTTTTGCGGTCCACGTACCGATGAGCGTGTTGACTTATCCCGTAACCAACATATCGAGCGAGCTCTCATTTTGCCATACACGCTACACCTGCTGGTTTGTTACGAGCTCCAAAGGCGACTTCTTAGTTAGTTTGCCATACATGTATAATGTGTGAAATTGAAATCCATCACTTACCATTCACATCAGAGGGATTCTTTTCCGGGGCCTTAATAGATGTCTGCAAAACATAACATCATATTTGAAATCAGATTATTAATCAAATGGATATTTCTGATCCTTATTTAAAAATATCCATTTATTTGTCTTATTCCTCATGGAATGTTTCGTATTTGTATATAATCCATTCAAAAAATATTTTTGCTATTTCAAGAAGAGCCTAAAGCCGAAATAATAGCTTTGATGAACGGTAGGTACCTCGTTAAGAATTTCTTTATCCCCGTCATCAATCTGCTTCTTGGCCGGGTCAACACTTGTTCTACAAGTAATGCGGCAAGAGATTCTGGAAAGGGGAAAAATATACACATGAACAAAAATAAGTAACCATACGTTGTATCTAAGCAATTAAATGGTATATTTCAGCTTTGCAGTACAGAAAACTGGAAGGTTTATTATGTTTTGCATATCGCTCAAATTTGTTCCCTTTATAGTTTATTTCTTATAATCTATTTTGCTTACCGGCAAATATTTCATTACTGAATACTTACTCATGTATCCAATATTCGGAATGACAGTGGGAACCAAATTTCGGTCCCTCGTGATTAAATTGCTAGCCTGTTGGTAGAAATATGGACCTTTATATAACGATTAAGCATGATAAATAAGTATTAACCCTAACCGATTAGAGATTGAGGTGTGATGGAGATTCAGTGAAATTTTTTTTACAGATTTTTTGGCAAGTTTTCTAACCATGCAAATACATGTAAATGTAAATAAGTACGCCAAATGTCTATGGAAATCCCCGTAATAGTTCTTCTGATGAATAAACAGATCGTGATAGCACGTTAATAACCCCATTTTCAGCATCAACTTCACACCAACACATACATTAAGCTGAAAATAAGTAATGCAGTCCCCGCAGGATAGGGGATGAGGAGGACGAGACTATCAAGCTATAACCTAAACCCTACCAAATCTGATCAACGAAATTTTGAACCCAGGCAATCGCTCATCCAAAATCCAAAATCAAAAGAAACAATGGTTATCTTCGAATTAGTACCAATATGAAATCAATATGACTATACAGAAAAGACAACTTTGATACAAACAAAAGCATAATACTACCTTGCAAAACCTTGTTTGCCTTGGAGTTTCCTTCTTGATTTTATTCAGGTGCTCTGAAATTAAAACCATTCCACATGATTATTTCTCAGCATTCTCTGCAGTACCTCATCAGTCGCTGTTCTGGATATGACAATAAGATTGTTTCCCCAAGAATACGTTCAATGGGCACGTTTAAACATTACAGATTAAACAAGAATATCCTATTTCTGTATTATCTAACTCCATTCCTTCCGATCTACTGTATTACAGGGAAATTTGATATTAGCAAAAAACTGGTAATATTTAACTTGTGTATAGTATCTAATAAGTTGATTTGTACGCGATGATTAGTCTCAATAAAGCTCATTAGTTTCAATAACATCGGAAGTAAGGTCCAGAACGGCCGATTAGGTATCATCATGCTGTGTTTTGTTCATTCTGTTATCTGGTACCTTCTTTGTTTCCAATAGTGGATTTGGCCAGTTTGACGTTGAGTCCAAGCTCTACATGCTGGTTCAGTGTCACCTGAAAGTAAAGGAATATAATTCACGAAATAAGTCAATCTGCTGAGCACTGCCGTCAAGATGTAACATGACTTCATGTGTAACACGATCAGCCCAGTAATATTTATCTGTTGAAAATCTACCTCGAGGCAGAATATCTGATCTCAATAAATGTTAGGCTATTAAATAAAACAAGTTCAGATCTTAATTTTTACATTGCCAGGGTGACGATGTAAATTATACAATATACTCCTGGCCAGACAAGGTTGACGTCTCGTAGTAGTATCAATAAGAATGTATAATGGACAACGTTTATAGTAACAATAGCATTATACTATACCTTGGAGAACCTTGACTTCTTTGGAGTCTCAATGATTTTATCCAGGTGATCTGAAATTAAAATTATTCCACATAATCATTTCTCAGCATTCCCTGCAGAATTTCACAGAATTGCTTCTCGGTATTCCGCATAAAGATTTCTCAGTATTTTCCCTCAAAAACTTAAGTGATATATGCATATCGTATGAACGACGATGCCTTGAACTGTAAAATTATGGCCATTAGGAAGAAACTCATAACCTATATCATAACGACGATACCATGCAGGCGGAGTCCCTGTCAGGTTTGCAGCCGATTTCGTTTCGGATGAAACTTAATCCTTTTTTTTAACGAAATCAAAACTTAAAATTCATTTCTCCTTGTATTCAACCACAAATCAAAATAGAAAAAATACAATGACATTTAGCAGATTATTTTCGAATTTAGTTCTGTTTTTAGCTGGATACTGTGTATTTTCAAGATTGAATTGTGTTGTTACAAACCCCAAACGGACACACGACCCGCAATTGATATGGTTATCAGTCGATGAAACTGATTTGAAAACCGGATCTATTCCAACGTCATCGGAAATTCCTTCTTCGGTCATAATTATTTATTGTGATTATAATATTTAATGACCGGTTCTGTCTCCCAAGTAATGATTAAACTAATACATCTATGAAAGTAAGAATACCTTCAATGAGAAGTTGAATGATATCAGTTGATCAGTTTCAATAACGCCAATTAGTTCAATAACCTCGAACGTAAGGTCCAGAAAGGCCGATTAGGTATCAGCCTGTGTTTTGTACTTTCTGTAATCCGGTACCTTGTTTGTGTCCAATAGTAGACTTGGCGAGTTTGACGTTGAGTCCAAGCTGTACAGGCTGGTTCAGTGTCACCTGGAAGTGAAGAAATATTATTCCTGAAGTACACCAATCAAACTGAGAATTCGAGATGTAACATGACTTCTGGTTTTAACCGATCAGTGCAGTAATTTGTATCTTTCGAAGATCTGCCTTGAGGCAGGGCATATGATCTCAATATATGTTAGACATACAAATGAAACACGTTCAGCTCCTGATTTTTCCTTTTGTCCGGTGACGAGGCAAATCATGCGATATACTCTTGGCCAGACATAATTGACGTCTCGTAGTAGTATCGGTAGGAATAAAAATAAATAGACAACGTTTATAGTGACAATGGTATTATACCATACCTTGGAGAACCTTGACTTTCTTGCAGTCTCCTTTATTTTATGCAGGTGTTCTGAAATTAAAACCATTCCACGTGAGCAAGTATTTCACATGTTGATTTATCAGTATTTCACATGATGATTTCTCAGTATTCCACAATGAACATTTCTCAGTATTTTGCCGAAAAAACTGAAGTGATATATGCATATCGTATGAACTACATGTACGGTATCGTAAACAATGGGAAGAAACTCACAGTGCATAATTATCATTATGGGATACATTGCAGGCGGAGTCCCTGTCAAGTTCCGAACGAGGTTCGATTCCGATAAAACTTGATCCTCTAATCTTCATTTTTTTTTTGAAGATTAATTGTTTCTATTATTATTATTTTCTTCTTGTTCTCAACCACAAATCAGCATTTCGTTCCAAGTTTAGATTGTGCTGTTACCAGTCCCAATACACATTAATAATTCCGAACAAGCTTTCCACACGACTCGAAAATACATCTGGTTATAAGTCACTGAAAATGATTTGAAAACCAATTTCCAACATCATTGAAATTACTATTGACTTCTTCTGTCGTGATTATTGATTCTGATAATACTAGAGTATTTATTGCCCTATTCTGTCTTTCAAGTACTGATTAAACTAATACACCTATTGGCCGGTTCTGTCTTCCAATTAGTTATTATATATCTATTGACCGCATCTGTCGTCCAGTTAACGATTATAACATTATTCACTCGACTTACTGTTCTGTGGATATGAAACTAAGATCCATGAGCTGACGTTATCCAAGAATGCTTTCAATGGGCGCATTTGAAATTTGTAAATTAAACAAGAACATCACATTTGTCTATCATACTATTTAACTTTGGGTTAGCATCTAAAAAGTTGAATATCAGTTGATTAGTTTTAATAAAGCTGATTAGTTCAATAAGCTCGGACGTAAGATCCAGAAAGGCCGATTAGGTATCAGCATGCTGTGTTTTGTACATTCTGTTATCTGGTACCTTCTTTGAGTCCAATAGTAGACTTGGCCAGTTTGACGTCGAGCCCAAGCTCCACAGGCTGGTTCAGTGTCACTTGAAAGTCAAAAATATATAATTCAAGGAATAAGCCAATCTTCCGGGCACTGCCATCAAGATGCAACATGACTTCAGGTGTAGCACGACCAGTGGAGTAATTTTTATCTGCCGAACATTTGCCTCGAGGCAAGTTTTTTAAATATATGTTAGACTGTCAAATAATACAAGCTCAGCTCTTAACCCTACCTGGCCTGGGTGCCCCCCTAGTGAAATTTTCTCTGCTGCTCCGAAACAACAAAACCGAGGAGGCTGGGACTTGGTGACTTCTAAGCTTATCTTATTGGGGTCATTTTGAGCCTATTTTCAATAACCCCCGGGCAGAGGATCATGGGTAAATTCAAAATGGCGGCCATGTGATATCCGCGAAAGTCGTGTTTTTCAATCTTTTTGCTCCATTTCTTCGCATTTTCCTTGCCTAAAAGGCCTTAAAAGTATTTTATTTGTGCAAAACTAATTATTCCCTATTTTAGTAGATTTTTTCGGGAGAAAAATCTGAAAAATGAAAATTTCGAAAAATCGACCCCAAAAAGGCCGAAAAATGGCTTCCAAGAAGATTACGTCACTGTGACGTCATCACGGCGGCCATCTTGGATTTTTTTTACATTTTCCGGTAGAGCTTGAACCCAAGATACTGTGTGGTAAGTTTCAGCGCTCTAGTCTTAGTGGTAGAGAAAATATATAGGGGGGGCACTTTCCACCCCCCCCCCCCCTCAGGCTGCGATACACCCTAAATCGCCCAGGGCAGATAGGGTTAATATGTCCTTTGTCCCGATGACGAGGTAAATCATACAATATACTCTTGGCCAGTCATGGTTGACGTCTCGTAGTAGTATCAATAAGAATATATAGAAATAGACAACGTATATAGTAACAATAGCATTATACTATACCTTGGAGAACCTTGACTTCCTCGGAGTCTCCTTGATTTTATCCAGGTGTTCTGAAATTAAAACCATCCCATATGAACATTTCTCTGCATTCCCTGCAGTATTTCACAAAACGATTTCTCAGTATTCCACATGATGATTTCTCAGTATTTTGCCTGAAAAACTGAAGTGATATATGCATAACGTATGAACTACGGTACCGTAAACTATAGGAAGAAACTCATAGCGCATATCACTATGTGATACGATGCAGGAGGAGTCCCTGTCGGGTTCCAAATGAAGTCCGATTCCGATGAAACTTGATCCTCCAAGCTTCATTTTTTAAAGAAAATCTATTTTTTCTATAATTATTTTCTTCTTGTTCTCAACCACAAATCAAAATTTCGTTTCAATTTAGATTGTGCTGTTATCAGTCCCAATGTACATGAACAATTTCAAACAAGTTTTCCACACGACTCGGAAATACATCTGGTTATAAGTCACTGAAAATGATTTGAAACCCAAGTATTTCCAACATCATTGAAAATTACTGTTGACTTCTTCTGTCGTGAGCATTGATCGTGATTACACTACAATATTTATTGACCGGTTCTGTCTTCAAAATAATGATTAAACTAATACATCTCTCGGCCGGTTATGTCTTCCAAGTATAGTTATTATATATCTATTGACCGCTTCTGTCGTCCAAATAATGATTATAATAATATTCACCCGACTTCATGTTCTAGGGATATGAAAATACGATCCATGAGTTGACGTTTTCCAAGAATGCTTTCAATGAGCGCATTTGAACATTTCAAATTAAACAAGATCATACTTGCTTATCATCCAACTCAATCCGTCCCGATCTACTGTGTAACAGATAAGATAAGAGAAATGTGCTATAAATTTGGCATTGGAACTGGCATATTTAACCCTATCCAACAACGCCGGAAGTAAGGTCTAGACCGGTCGATTAGCTACCAATATGATGCGTTTTGTACATTCTGTTATCTGGTACCTTCTTTGAGTTCAATAGTAGACTTGGCCAGTTTGACGTTGAGCCCAAGCTGTACAGGCTGGTTCAGTGTCACCTGAAAGTAAAGAAATATAATTCATGAATTAAGCCAATCTTTCGGGCACTGTCATCAAGATGTAACATGATTTAAGGTGTAACACGATCAATGCGGTAATTTTTATCTGTTGAAAAGATGCATCGAGGAAGGGACTATGATTCCAATATATGTTAATCAATCATATAAAACAAAGCCCGCTCTTAATTTTTGTTTTGCCACGGTGACGAGGTAAATCATGCAATATACTCCTGGCCAGACATGGTTGACGTCTCGTAGTAGAATCAATAAGAATATATAGCAATAGACAACATTTAATTTAAAATATTATTCTCCTATACCTTGGAGAACCTTGACTTCCTTGGGGTCTCCTTGATTTGCTCCAGGTGTTCTGAAATTAAATCATTCCATGTGATCATTTCTCAGCATTCCCTGCAGTATTTCACAAAACGATTTCTCAGAACTCAGCAATATTCTTTTTTTAAAAGAAAATCAATTTTTCTATCATTTTCCTCTTGTTCTCGACCACAAATCACTCGACCACAAATCAAACTAGAAAAATACAATAATTTGTTTTAGCAGAATGAAACAGTAAAGTGAAATTTAGCGACGCTCGACACTGTTTCGTTCGAAGTTTGGATTGTGCTGTTACCAGCCCCGACGGACATGAACAATTTCAAACAAAATTCCAAACGACTCGGAATTTCATCTGGTTATAAGTCGCTGAAAATGATTCGAAAATCAAATCTTTCCACCATCTTTGAAAAGTTGACTTATTCCGTCGTGATTATTGATCGTGATCATACTAGAACATTTATTGACCTCTTCTGTCTTCGAAGTGATGATTAAATTAATACATCTATTGGCCGGTTCTGGCTTCCAAGTATGAAGTAATTATATATCTATTGACCTGTCCTGTCGTCCAATTAATGATTATAATAATATTCTCCCGACTTGCTGTTCGGTGGATATAAAGATAAGATCCACGAGTTGGCGTTTTCAAAGATTGCTTTCAATGGGCGCATTTGAACAGTACAAATTAAACAATTCTTCCCTATCTACTGTATAACAGAGAAATTTGCTATAAGTTTGGCATTGCAACTGCCATATTTAACCTGGGGATAGTATAGCTAAGAAGTTGATTGGTACCAGTTGTATAGTTTCGGTAAGACCGATTAGTTTCAATAACGCCGGTGTGGAAGAAACGGCGGTCCCTCAGATGTGCGTGGCCGCTTGCTATAATTTAACACAGCCCGGACGCTGACATCTGAAAAGGGTCACCTGGATATCAGAGCCCTCCCTAGGTACAGTATAGGAGACCGGACACTGGTCTCTGGGGACCACCGTTTCTTTCACACCGGACGTAAGGTCCAGATCGACCGATTAGGTATCAGTGTGCTGTGTCTAATATATTCTGTTATCTGGTACCTTCTTTGTATCCCAAAGTAGACTTGGCCAGCTTGACGTTGAGTCCAAGCTCTACAGGCTGGTTCAGTGTCACCTGAAAATAAAGAAATATAAATGATGAAATAAGCTAATCTTCCGAGCACTGGTGTAAAGCAATATACGACCCAGATATATGCTATACTATCAAATAAAACAAGTTCGGCTCTTAATTGTTTCTTCGTCCCGGTTCATTGTTCACTTCGGAAAGATAATTTTGACCGGAGCTGATGAAACCTCACTTGACTTGGCTTTTTCAAGGGCGATTTTCGCTGTGCTTCACGAGACGTTTTTGACTGCACTTGGCAAATCATAGTTGTGGTGGCCTTTTCAACTCTTTTGTGCTGTTTGGTAAGAACTAGATTCTAGATTGAGCAGATTCTCAGGTGCCAAATTAATATTTCAGTGCCATTTTGTGATCTATATGAGATGAAGAAAGATGCCCATACGTTTATTATGATATGAAGGCTCACAAAGGAAACTCTATTATGCGACACCATCTACATCCATACTGGTTATTTCAAGTACGTTTTCATTTCAAGGGCGGTTTTCAAGGGACGTCCGACCACATTTGCGCTCAGTGAACCTTCATCAAAAGCAAACGCTGGAGTGCACTGCAAGATTCAAGTTTCAAAAATTGGCTGATTTGAGATTTCATGAATTTGGCCCAGATCCATGGCAACATACACATATACATTCCAGCTTATGTAAGAGCGATTCTGGTTGTGGAAATGACTTTATGCACTAAAAAAAATATTTCTTTTAGATAAATCATTTTTAAATGCCTATTCTTCCAAAAGTAATTTGCGCATTCCAAAGATTTTTTCCAGTTTGTGTTTAGCTTTTGTTCTATTAAATTGTCGAATAATGAAATTGAAGAAAATGGAAGTTATTGCCGCAAACTTTGATATTTCGAAAACTAGAACGTATTTTAAACATTTGAGGTACTCTGACTATATAACATGCATTGACCAATGCTGTCAAACTAAGTTCCAGGTTAAATACTCTGCAAGAAATAAAACAGTTCTTCGAGTGAATAAAAATATCGATCAGTTTTATAATTTTCATATTTTAGTCTCTAGGGTGATTGTAGCACAATTATTCCATTTTCAGGATCATAATCGTGTCGATTAGACATGAAGAGAAGCCAGATTGTATATTAAAAATATACAAATATAAACAAGGTTTATAAGAGCAATGACAAAGCAATACCTTGGAGAACCTTGATTTTCTCTTTGGGCTGATGACGGTATCCAGGTACTCTGCAATTCAAACCATTCAATGTGCTTATTTATCAGTTTCCACAGGCTCATTTTTTCACATGATTATATCTCCATTTTTCCATACGATTATTTCCCAGTATTCAGCATGATGATTTCCCAGTTTTCTATGATTTAGCTCCACGATTGTTCCCAGATTTCCACATATTTCCCGGTGTTCAAAATGATTATTTCTCAGTTTTCGTATGAACCAGTGATAAACCAAAATATGAGTCTTAAAATATTATAATAGGCCGGGTCAGGGCCGCGAACAGCTTCCCAATTGTCTCGTTTTGCTTAATAATATCAAAAGTTGAAAATTAAAGTTCAATTTTCATTATACAGACAAAATGGAAAATATATATGAGAATTAACTAACAATTTTCTACTTTCTATTGTTTTTGAGTAGAAAGGAGAAAGTAAATTGAAAATGGAGACTGTTTAATTCCAAGTTTGTAATGTGTTGTTTTCAGCCCCAGATGATATGAACAACTTGTAACCTGCTTATCACACGATTAGTGATTATACTAATATATCTATTGAACACTTCTATCTTTCTAGTAAAGTCATTAAGCTAGTATGTTAATTGGCCATACCTGCTTTCAAGTGGTGATTATTTGCTTTTCTGTGGACCCCGAATTAAGTAACAAAAAAAGAGTCTCGATGCATAACACTACAGATCATAAATGCTACGCTCGTATATTGCCGTGAACATTTAGTATTTAATAAACTCCGGGAATTTAGAACACATTGTCATGTGTCATTGATAAATACCTAGTATCTACAGTGATGTTGATTTAACCCTATCTGGCCTGGCCAATTTATGGTGTACCGCCTGGCGCCTTTTTTTATCCCTCGGAGTAGCGAGCTGAAACTTACCACAATATATCGTTGTGAAAATACAGAACAAAAAAAATCAAAATTGCCGCGAACAAGTTCAAGTTCAAGTTTATTTGCATACACCCAATACGGGCAGTGCAACAACAAAAATGCTCAATACAATACAAACGTACAAGCAATCACAGCAAATCGTACAAATCGGTATATAATACCGGAAATACTGTTCAAACTGTTAAAATTACAGGGGGTTCATTTCTTAGTTAGAAACTCTGATACACGTATGAACAGATTATGTTGCACAGAGGTGGAAAGTCATTTGACATTATAACATTGAATTTATCATTAGATGACAGTGATCCAAACTGTTGACACACATTACTGGGGTCTAAAAGTAATCTTTGTCTAAGGGCTCTATAATGGGAACAGCGTAGTAAAAAATGTGCCTCAGTGTCTACAGCATGGTCCGAACAGAACAGACGCAGACGTTAGTCCAGTGCTATGGTGGGTTTACAGTGTCGTCCGGTTTTAAGGCTGTGATTACTTATTCTGAGTCGACAGAATGGACATGTGGGTGCACCACGTTGGACATTCCAGGCTGTGGTACCGTACACCAACATGCCCAGATTATGTAGTCACTTCAAACGTATCTACATAATGGAGATTTTCCCATTTATTCTCCGTCAGTGTTTGCAAGCAAATAGATGTCTGGGACTAAAATTGTGTCCGTTGTCACCGTTGAGATGGAGCTCAATCTGGGAACTATTTGACTTAGAAGCTTGTTTGAGGCAGTCAAAGAATGATAGAAATATAGTTCATCTTGTTTCATGTTCTCAAACATATACAATATCCATATTATGAGTCCACTGACCTTTGAAAATAGACCAAATTCATCCATTGGGAGAGCATTTCGGTACATATTTTTCTTAACCCTTGAACTAGGGGACTAGGGTTCCCACAATATAGCTTGGGGCTAAGCTCTACCTAGAATGGATTGGTCTCTATTTCATATGTACTATTTAATAATAATAAAATGATCTTTAATAAACATATACGTTTGATAAGTAAATAAATAAAATATAAATAAAAAAAGAAAGAAAAAAAAATGAAAAAAATTATTTTGAAATTTCAAGCATTTCTATAAGGCAGAGTTACTTCTTTTTGTTTCCCTTATAAAGTACATTATAAAAGAGGGACTGTGTCCAGTCTAAGCTCTACCTTAAAAGGTGACAAACACTAAGATGGTCGCCCTGATGACGTCGCTTTGACGTCATATTCTACAATGGGGGTTTTTTTTTCGATTTTTTTATTCATGCAATACTTTCCGAAAAGCTGAATAGTAAATTAGGAAATAATTATTTGATGTGAAATAAAATATTTTGGCCACTTATATTCATAAAAAGCTAATATTTTGAACAAAATGACGAAAACATCACATTTTCCTATGCCACATGAACGCAATTTTGAATTTACTCATGATCCTCTGCTAGGAAGGATATTTAAATAGGCTAAAAATCAAGTCACGGAGGGTCATCTCTCAATTTTGTATCGTTTCGGAGATAGTATAGAATGCCCCCTCTCCCAAGGCCTGGTAGGGTTTAGACACGTTGAGATGTTGAGGGCTGCACTGCAACTGTCCAGAAGACTAAACTGACCAAATTGAATGTCACTACCCCCAGGTGGTTGAGCATCTGGGCCGTCCAGCAAGATTATAATGCCCATCCAGATAGTCCCCAGGACAAACTCAGGTGGTCGAGCGGCTTGAATGGTCATTTTCGTACTTAATTGTCAAACATCAAGGAGTGTATACTTACCGTCAGGAGCGAGTGAAAATGTGGATGTATCCATCGAATCTGAGAAAGAGTATAAAAAAGCCGAATTTCAAAAGGGTACGTGAGGCGTTCACCTAGGCTTTAGTTTTACATCAATACTTGCACGATTGAAGTCCAACATGTTCCTCAAGTTAGTATACCAAACATGACCTGTATGCTTCATATGACCCGACTGTAATTCTGCGAAATGCAGAACCCAATTCGCCTTTTCCACTTTAATCCTTAGACAAAACAATTGCCGCGGCGCATCGAGAGGTGCATTGACGCGGGATCCCCGGTTTCATTTTGTGGTTCACATTTTCTACATTTTAACCTGGGCTAGTGTGGCAAATGTTTTTAATCGGTAATAACGGGACTAAGTAATTTTCGACTTGAAGTTGTAAAAAATTATCCTCAGTGTAAGCGTAATGGTCCTTTCTTTGCATATGCGGATAATTTGATGCATATTCACCGTATTTACGCCGGTTATCAATAGTTTAACATCTGCCCAATGCTTAAAGTGTAGGCTGAAGTGGGACACTAAAAACCACAAAATTACACCGAGGGTCGCGTGTCAATGTACCCGTTGTTTTTTTTTGTCTAGGAATTAAAGTGGGAAAAGGGCATTGCTCTAAAAATGTCACTACTTGTTTACAAATCTAACAAACATTTTCTTATAACAAATTGTGTAGTGTAACCAATGTAACTAATTCGCATCATAAACAATTTACGTGATAATAGGAGATTGAAGACCAGTCTTTTGAGTTATTGTACAAAGTATTTTACATAAACGATAGCGTACACATGTACCGGTAATAATATACATATTTCGCGACATGAACACTGGTTCACGAGTTATTACGTTGCGTCACAATAATGACGCCGCCGAACAGCAGCCGGTCACCGTCAACGGATTTACATGGGACAGTTTACATCCTATATCATATGCTAGCATCGGTGTATCAGTTCAAACAAAACAACTAGAGCAGTTTTTTGGCTTGGTATTGTCCAGAATCCACAAATTAAAGATATCATCATGGGTAAATATAGGAATCGGCTTCACCTTTAAGGGGACAGACAATTCATGACGCTACGTCACACTGATGCGAGGTGAGGTAACGTCCCGAACATCGTCACGTCACAAGCATCGTCCCGTCGCAATCACTTTAGCCATCATATATGTACCGCCAGCCATGACTGTGCCTCAGTAAATACAAGTTATCTCATTCTATCTTTCATTGTTTTGTGATTCTTGCAGCCTAATGAGCGCTGAGATTAGCAAAGTACATTCATTATATACTACTCTTCAATAATGCTAGCATATGGAGGTGAATACGCTGGAACTCATAACGTTGAGTTACCATTACATGTTTTGAAACTACACAGCAGACAGTGTTCTTGTTTGCTAAGAAAAGATATCAATGTTACCTCCCCCTACCCTCCTCTCCCGCTACATACTTCATCAGTGTGAACCATTTGTGGCGATGGTGGTAATTAAGCTCTGCTTGAAATATCTAGAAACCTACAAGATTCCGTGTTGTCTATTGTTCAACAGACGTCTAACCACTTAATGAAACAAGTCTTTCAAAAACACGATAAATAATTGCTAATAAACCAACAGCAACTATTCATTTCCATTTTGTCTGAAGCGACAACTTGATACAGAATGTACAAGTATAGTTACTACCCTCAAATTTACTTGTACTTACATGTGTGTTCTCTAAGCAGAAAACAGTAGTCTGTCGTTGATTTTCTTGTGACTTTCTGGTGAGTTCACGTTGCCACAAACATGTGACGTCACTGACGCCACTGGAGCGACGCCTAATGGCGAACGTCATTGTTAGAAACGGGAGGCAACTCTGAGCGAATGATTCATGTGGTGATTACTCAGCTGTGCACATCTGCAAATAGTCAACCGTTTCTTCTTCACATATTACGGGAAAGCACAAAACATATGAGATTTTCGTATATACAAAATGAAAGTAATGCTACACACTCTGAGCTTCTTCACGTAAACGCAATTTAATGCACGTGCTTTTGACCCTCTTGTCGGGGCCTTCGTCTAGTGAACATAACATAATTTATAATGTACAAAAGTTCACTTGATAAAGGCCCCGACACGAGGGTCGTGCGTTAAATTGCGTTTGCATGGAGAAACTCAATGTTAAGCGTACTATATGGGTAAGCTGCAGGAAAGGCATTATCCGCTGACCAGAGAATAATACTGATTAAATAATACCAAAATTAGGCTTATACATCTCATGTTGTACATACAGTGCAGATCAGCTTAATCTTCCAATTAGTGAACAGGGTTTACGCACTGATGGCGCGCCAACGTTCTGGCCTAATCACCAAGACTTATTACACCCCCCATGATGTGACCCTTGCCGCCACGCGCCGGTAGAATATAGTCCGGTCAAACCACTGAACCATTGTAAGCATGTCGGCGGTAAACAAAGGCTCCCCGTTGGGGCGCTTGCCGGATTGCGCGCTAACAGCCGTCACCGCTTAAAACTGAATTGTTTTCAAAGAGTTCCCCTCTGGCGGTGCACGGCAAGAACACAATCTATTCTACAGTTTAAATTACTGGCTAAGTAATTAAAAAAATATATAGAAGATTTGACTTCTTCAATAAGAATGCTGTAAATGATTATCTATCATTTTTTGTTTGCGCTCCAAGGAAACTCGGTCGTCTTGTGAACATTCGGTTGAGACTACGAATAATCTTCATTAACAAAAAGTTTCGCCAAAGATAGCTTAAAGTATGCCTAAATATATTATCAGAGTTCATAAAACGTTGGTGTGTGCAAATTGCGAAGGCCGCCTCCTCTTTCAGAACGGCCAGTAAAACGGTTGAACGTAACATTTCAAATGAATACAGCTTCGTATAAATTCAGACACACGGGCGAGTCGAGAGGTCATAATCGGGGCAACATGCAGTGCTCGGTCAGACTAGTTGTCTCTTTGGCTTGTCTTGTTACAACCGCCTAACCAAAATATACACAGAAATTCAAAAGATCAATTAGCCCCTTACAGAAAATGACAAATACTTGTATATGCTCTTTATTCGTTACCGCCCGACTGTTAAAGTTTGCACACGAAACTTCCGATGAGGAAATAAGAATTAACAAGTATTTATGGCCCACACATCGTTCCAGCTAAATAACAAAAAAGAAACAATAACAGAGATTTCTACCTAAACAATAAGTTAATGCCATTTCATTTCTTTTCAAATGAGACACAGACGCGCATTTTGTTGGACGAAAGTGGGATATCGCTTTACCCCGTCAGAGAGAGAATGCACTGTTATGTTTATATTATCCACTTGTTTAGGCCAAACTTAACGAGATGATTAATCTTTACAGTGTTGTTTTCTTGCTGACAATATAACATCCGTTATTCTGTTCGACAGGAAGTATGCATTAACACATATGAAATGTAGGTCTTGATGTTGGGGGCGGAGGGAGGGACTTCAGCCATAAATAATGTGGGTCCACTGTTCGTTTTACCATTCTCACCTCGTCTCTCATTAGAGAAATCACTCTACCTGGTCTTACTGAATATCTCACTTACTATCGGCAAAACATATTTTTGTGCATAAATAACCTGCGATGATATACGTATACGTACCAGAAAGAGTCATGCGAACTTGTACATAGCGATTCTTATTTACTTCTATTTATATCTCCTACTAATCTCTCATTGATATTTATTATTTATTCATTTATTTAGTTACATATTTAGCGCTGGAAAAGGTATTCAAAAAACAAAGAAATGTACCGCGAAATTCAAATAAAACATTGAGTTGATGGGCCGCGAAATCCGAATGGGAAGCGGCCCTTAAACTACAATTTCAATCAAAAAAACGTACATGTACTCAAGTGAAATCGTATTGAACTACCGTCGACTGTACTGTTTTCATAGTAATATGGATTATAACTTAAAGTGAAAGATTTTCCCATCAGTCGGTGTCCATCCTGCCGAATCATACTGTCGGTTCAGTAAAATATAACTTCTGCGCAGTAATATGTTGCAAGATTTCAAACACGTGTTCTCATTTTCCCGCGAAAAGCGACGTGGGGATAAACTGGTCGCGCGGGGCTATATTTAGCCTGTTCAGACAGCATCCAACACTTGTACCAAAGTTCGTCTGGATAGCGGAGTTGTGTGTAGACGCCAGATTTCATGAGGGTTGATCTATTTCACAGAGGAGTGAGTTCTGTTTTATTGGTGACAAATCCGCAGAAAGGGATTACCAGACTTCAATCAAATTAATCAACCGATTTCTAGTAGAAAGGTACGGGTATTGCATAATTCGTTTCATCGGTTTTTGTCCCACTGATTAAATATTTATACACTGCATAATCCGGTAGTAAAATCCCGGACATTTACTCTTGAATGGTCAAAATTAACACAATTTGCAAGAATTTTTGAATATATAAAAACGAATGACTTGAACTTGCATATCTGTATGAGGAGCGGCTGTAAGATGAATCTTCCAATAAACAAATACCCACACTTTAATACCAGAAACGCTATTCCTTGATACGCGCAAGTCTGGGTCAACTTTGAAAGCAGGTGTCCGACGAAGCACAAATTACAATCCATTTTGCAAGCGGTGTTTATGATTAAAAAAATATTGAATCTATTTCCTTTCACAAATTTTTAGATGGAATGCAAATACGCTTGATCGAGGTCGACGTGTTCGCCAGTAACACAAATTCATACACCTGATGTTATTTAATAGGTATGAATTACATGCAGACATTCGTGCCGATTAACGCCACGTGGACTCCCAACTGATTTTCTTGAGCTCGCTAACAAAGACCTCGCTAGCGGGCTCTTCCCGCAGCTCGCTTCCAGCCATTGTCTGACCGTGCTGATAGCGTGCGGCCTGTGTTCAATCATGTCGACGGACTACATTCAACAGAGTTAGAACAATGGCCAGGCGATAATCATGGGCATTGGCGCACTATACCTTTGTGTTGGCACGCTTCGTTTGCGCGCCGTTGGTGCGCCAAAATTAACCTTTCAGCTGGCCTGAACTGTACCTGATGAATACATGTACGTGTATGTAGCATGTTATTGGTGTATATTTATTTTAAGTTTGGTACAGGTAATGATGTGTGCTGGTTTGTTAGTTTAGTGATGCGACCTAGCTGTATGAAGAGTTATATTACGATATAATGGAAATCGTTTTAATGAAAATCGGTCATTCAAAATAAGATGTATTTTCGTTTTATCCTAGCTTTAAAATTTTTGATAATATTTATTGGATGTCAGTAAATGATGTGGGATGGAATGATTTAATAGCAAAATTGAAGAAAAAATATAGTCCTTTATTTAAGGCGACACGAAATTCAAAACTAACATGGGTTCGGGATTGCGGGGATTCCCCCGACAGTTATTTCATATTATACTTCTGAAATAAAATATGGTTCATGTAAAAGATTTAGGGTAAATCATATGATATGGAATAGAATGATTTGATACCAAAATTCATTTAAGGCGACATGAAATTCAAAACTAACAGGGGTTCAGTAGAGGGTGGAGCTCTGTACCAGGGGTGGGGGAGAGGGGCATATACCCCCAGGGTGTAGTGGATGAGTGCAATCAAGGCAGTATCAGATATGCTATCTGAAAATATCAGCATATAGGGTTGGGCGAGGTTTAGTTTCGAGATACAGGGTGGAGCTCTGTTCCGAGGATGGTAGAGAGGGGAGAGGAGGATATATCCCCCAGGGTGTAGTAAATGGGTGCAATCAATGCAGCATCTGGTATGGTATCTGGGAATATCAACATATTGGGTGTGACTTAGTTTCGGAGATAGGGGGTAGCACTCTGTTCCGAGGGTGGGGGAGAGGGGAGATGAGGATATATCCACAGGGTGCAGTGAATGGGTGCAGTCAATGCAGCATATGGTATGGTATCTGAAAATATCAGTATATGGGGTCGGGCGAAGCTTAGTTTGCGTGATACATGGTAGAGCTCAAACTTTTACCAAACCTTGAACACAAAACTTGTATCATGGAATGTTGACGACGGACCACCAGCCAGCCAGCCAACCAGCCAGACAACATCAATTCATAGGACGGCTATTGCTTCGCAATCCGTCCAAAAACCCCAAAACAAATCTTCGTTGTGGTGTCATAAGAGCAGCCATCTTGGATTGACATTATCCGGTGCCGTAGAGTTTGGCTACAATATATAATATCGTATACTCCTCATCATCAAGAGTAAGGAAATAATGGGGAGGGGCACACCTGACTACGCCCTGACAAGACAGGGTTAACCCCGCCAGGCTTAGGATCTTTGGTGCCGGTGTGATAGCTAAGGATTTTCTGGTGAATAATGTCCCGTCTCCTATTCTTTCCTATTGTCCCGAAGTTTGGAGAAAAGTGTCCTAGCTGGGTTAAAAGATAGGAGGCGGACACGCTTAGCTACTGGACATTCATAGCCTCCACACCGGCGCAACCAAGTAATGCATTTTTCTCTGAGACTAGCGGGTTGAAACATTCCACAATATATAAATGGATCATTGCTGGTGAGGATTTTATTATCTGTCGCCATTTTCTCTCGAGCTATTGTCCGCTTTTTGTCTGCTTTTTTGATTAAAAAAAATGTATTTCTTGACATTTTTGTTTTTGTCTTAAAAGCTAATATGAAAGAAAATCACTATTTCAGTCGGAATGAATTCCTTTCAGACAAGAAATCTCCAAAAACACATTGATTATACCAGGAGGAGGAGTAGGGGTATATGACAAGTTTCGGCATCTCATCCTAGCTGTCATGTTTCTGGATGGACAAACGTTACCGGTATAATATATATTTGTGCGTTCCATTGAACTATTGTTTAGACTCATGAGATTATTCTCGATTTGAATGCATCATGTTCTGTCATATATATACCGCTTATCTTGTATCTTTAGTTTGGTGGCCGCATCGAAAAAATGTGCCCACACACAGAATTCTACAGAAAATATTTTCAGAGCCGCAAACAGCACATGGCTAATTCCCTTCTACATGTATGCTCTATTGCAGATAAGTGTGAAAAAAGGTTTAGATAGCGACGGTGTCGTTTCTGTTGTAGTTTTTTTTTCTTCTTTTTTTTTCTTTATCGTGGCATAGTGTGTCGAATAGAAAAGCAAGTTAGGCCGATTCTGAAATTGAATTATGTTACGGTGATACGGTCGGGGAGGGGAGAGAGTGACAGCGGACTCACGGCAATTTGGAATTTCGGACAAATCAGTGCGTTAGGCGTGGTACACACGATCCAGTTTTCCTTGAATACTGAGACCAAATCTATGGAAGACTGTAGTGGCCATTAGCTTTATTACAAGCTTGTATTATAGACGATGACCGTATCACAGCAGAATATAACGAAGGGCCGGAACAGTCTTCCACAAATCTGGTCTCACTTGTAAAGGAAAACTGGGCCGTGTGTACCAGGCATACGTGTGTACCATCAGGCATACGTGTGTGCCAGGCATACGTGTGTACCAGGCATACATGTGTACCATCAAGCATAACTGGTGACACGCTTAGGCCTGGTACAAACGACCAAGTTTTCCTTGTCCAGTCTTCTTTTATCCGCGTGAATGACTGACCACATTTTCTAGTAATTGTCCTGATGTCTAGTTCTTTAGATCGTGTGTATGAGTAATCAGTTTTATTTGTTGACGGCACTCGGTCGTATCCGTATAAAATGATGTCGCTGCTTTTTTTGCTGCCGGAAACTTCTTTTCATATGTGCCAGTTATACTTAAAATATACTCTGGCATTCTGAAAAAATAAATGATGGTATTTGATCTGCTTCTTGTACTTGTTGTCGTAATCCACAGGTTCATGGAGTTGACTATTCCAAAGGCTTTCTCGAGTTTGTAATCCGCCTAGAGTATAAATACAGCTCTATTTTACACAGTTCACGCGATGCAGAGGAGAGATTTCTTTTCAATGCGTTGCGCAGCTCCGTTCTTAACCCTGTCTGGCCTGGGAGTCATGATGACCCTCCTCTCCCCCCCCTCCCCCACCCCTACCAAACTTTCTGCGCTATCTCCGGAACGACAAAAAATGAGAGCTGACACTCCGTGACTTTGTAGTTTATCATATTGGATTCATTTTGAGTCTATTTGGATAACCCCCGAGCAGAGGATCATGGCTAAATTTACGATGGTGGCTACGTGTGGTACCAGAAAAGTGGTGTTTTCCTCATTTTTCTTCAAAATTTCTGCGCAAAAACTATTTATTTCACATCAGAATAATATTTACTAAATTACCATGCAGTTTCAGCGAAGAAAATACATAAATAAAACATTCATTGTACACACGAACAGTTATCTCTGGCTGTGATAGGTGTCCATGTCATTTTTTGGGCCAGTTAAAATTTTGCCGTATTTCGCAAAACACACGGACCAGTTTACATCGAACATTGTAAACGGACAAGGAAAACTGGGTCGTGTGTTCCAGGCCTTCATGCGACCGGAGTATGCAGAACCAAACTGTGGCAGGATGGGGCGTTCACCACCGAAGCGTAACACCCGAAGCCTCCCCTCGCCCCCATTCTCCCCCAATATACACGTACTGCGAAATATTGTGAATCTGTAGCAATTGCGAGGAGTTTGGTAACCATGGGCTCTACTTACGGAAATGATGTGATCACAATTTGGAAGCATCCAATGAAGTCCTTAAAGTCGAAGCCTCTCCGTATTTCACTTCCCACATAGAGAGCAGACGAACACAAGTATACTTCAATGAACCCCAACTGCTTCACCTCCTTCGGAGTTCTGGTTGGATATCCTTCCTAAGGAAATTCATGTTCTATTTCTTCTCTCTGGGTTACAATAGTTTCTTCTTCATCTTTGGTATCTCTCGTCCCTGATTTCTTCTCCTTGAGCTACAATAGTTTATTCCTCATCCTAAGTATATGTCATTCCTGATCGAAAGACTAAGGCCATTGGCCAGAAACGCTGATGAATATCAGATAGTAAAATTATCGTATCGTTACATGCATGAATTGTCTCTGGCTTTAAACCAACGTGTCATCTCCTCGGCTTTGCAGGGAATTGCGTATTCCGGGAAAAACTCACCAAATACGACAACGTGATAATCCTCTATCCGTTTTTTTTTTAAATCTATTAATCCATTGATTTGTTCATGCCAATCTACGACAGTGTTCAACTATTCGATCTGACATCGCTTCTGCGCCACGACATCCAGTCAATTGTCAACGCTCGGTCCACTGTGCAGGTAAGCAAGGTTTGAAGTCCTTTATGTAACCTGTCACACCAAATTAAATCCACTCATGCAACACAAGCATTTTAAATTGATGTATGGCTCATAGGATGGATAACCACTTTGGTTCGAGAGTACCTTTGCAACACCTCTCTTTGCTCTAGCCGATTTGTGAATGAAGGAGTATAGACCAAAGGTGTTTACGTGTTACAAAAAGAACAGTATTATGACGCATGAGCTCGAGCCTCTTACACAGGTCATAATATGTTGCTATGGAACTGTAAATAAATGCATGTCTGATATTAAGGTCGGATGAGCGAAAAGTTTTCTGGTGTTAGTATAAAATATTTAAGGATAATTCTAATTCCTACAAATGTCTATTGTTAAATGAAACTTCCACATTTGGCATTGTCAGGTGAAAGTATGTTATATCACCTATATCCCCCCCTATTCCCGCACCAAATGAAATATGCATTTCAAACCAATAGTAAATATAGTTCCGGTCTCCCTGGCTGACAAATATCTTATAGCAAATGTAAGTTTAAATATAATTTCAATTAGAGTTTTAAATTGAAGTTCAACATCAATTCGAATTTAGATTTGAAATTTAAAATTTAAAATTCGAATTCAAATGTATAAGTTAAAGCCTACATTAAAGGGACGAATTATTATTCGTATATAAGATTGGGAGATAATGAACGCATCATCGATATATTGCTTATACTGGAAGATGATTTACTAGTCGAAGTGGAAAATCATGTTTAAAGATATCCAACAGATTCAGAATATTTGTTTTCTATTATTTTTGATGGGTCCACTGACGCAGCAGTTAACGAAGAAGAAACCAATTATTCCCGTGTCCTGGACACATTTTCGCCTATAGAAGCATCTGATATATTCACCACAATTGTTCGGATTGTAGATCTCTACACGGAACCTTATAATCACATGTCAGTTAGACTGTTACATTCAACGCAGAAATCTAAATGTACCATGTGCTTAAATGGATAATGTTATCCAGTCTGTCTGCTAATCCATATTCACGAAGGTCGATCTACTTTCGCCAGCGATTGTGTGATTGGATGGTAGTAAGAAATCTCAGAAATCAGTTCGTCAGTTACACGTAAGTCCAGTAACCCGACTTGTTGACTTATATACACAACTAGTCTCTTGCACAGTCTCTGTACACAAAAGACGACATGCGCAGTGATGCACCACTCGACATTTGTATGAATCTTAGCGATCACGACATCTAAAATTTTAATGCGCATCTACGTCACATCATGTGTTATAAGAAGGTCAATGCATTCGAGCTAGTCTGATCTAAGGAAACAAATTTCTAAGGTACTTTCCCTAATAATTCAATCACAGGAAGTTCACTTTTCAACTCTGTTATTCAAACACAGAGAAAGAGTAACATTCCCATTCTTCATTCAAATTGAAGAAAAGCCATATAATGACAAAATGTGACACTTTGTGGTTGGTGCCATCAAGAACATTTCCAGATGTAAGCCATATTTGCTGCACTTCCGGGGATCGAATTATTAGGGGAATTCGTATTTGCTTTGATATAGTTCAGCTGCATGTATTTAGTCGATCGATTCCTGGAAAGACTAATGCTGGTCTGTAAGGGCTTGAGACACACATGAGGGCTTTTTCATACACCCACTGACATGTGTTGTCTTATTGTGAGAACTCTGAATATGATCAACATAGTCTGTATGTATTATTGCAAACCTTATTTTGGGGATTTTGAATATATTAGTTGTGAGATTGACAAATATAAAGGTATTTCAATTTAAATGCTTGTCTCTTCATAACTGAGCCTCCATTTTTTTCATCAATTTGTTAACTTTGTCGAGTAGAACAACCCTTGAACAAAATATAGTGCCTCAGTTTTTCAAAATTTGACCTGGATTGTTTTCTGTCAAATTTTATGTGTTTTCTATTGAACAAAATTAAGAAACATGCGATGGTAACACTGAACATTAATATCTCAGCAACCAGAACAACATATAGAAAACTGAGGCTCCTCTTTTATCTCTTCCATTTTAGAATAAACATGCCAAACAAACCTCCACGATGAATATTTTTCCAAAAACAAAATGGAGAAATCAAGTAATGGAATTAAAGCGCTGAACATATTAGGGTAAATTAGCTGATGGCGATGACTCCTGCAATGTTTGTGCCAGACAATTGTGTACTGCCATTGTGCCAGACAATTGTATGCTGCCATTGTGCCAGACAATTGTGTACTGCCATTGTGTCAGACAATTGTGTACTGCCATTGTGTCAGACAATTGTGTGCTGCCATTGTGTCAGACAATTGTGCGCTGGCATTGTGTCAGATAATTGTGTACTGCCATTGTGTCAGACAATTGTGTACTGCCATTGTGTCAGACAATTGTGTACTGCCATTGTGTCAGACAAGTGTGTGCTGCCATTGTGTCAGACAATTGTGTGCTGCCATTGTGTCAGATAATTGTGTACTGCCATTGTGTCAGACAAGTGTGTGCTGCCATCGTGTCAGACAATTGTGTGCTGCCATTGTGTCAGATAATTGTGTACTGCCATTGTGTCAGACAATTGTGTCCTGCCATTGTGTCAGACAATTGTGTGCTGCCATTGTCAGATAATTGTGTACTGCCATTGTGTCAGATAATTGTGTGCTGCCATTGTGTCAGATAATTGTCTACTGCCATTGTGTCAGATAATTGTGTACTGCCATTGTGTCAGACAAGTGTGTACTGCCATTGTGTCAGACAATTGTGTGCTGCCATTGTGTCAGACAATTGTGTACTGCCATTGTGTCAGATAATTGTGTACTGCCATTGTGTCAGATAATTGTGTGCTGCCATTGTGTCAGATAATTGTGTACTGCCATTGTGTCAGACATTGTGTCAGACAATTGTGTACTGCCATTGTGTCAGACAATTGTGTGCTGCCATTGTGTCAGACAATTGTGTACTGCCATTGTGTCAGACAATTGTGTACTGCCATTGTGTCAGACAATTGTGTGCTGCCATTGTGTCAGACAATTGTGTACTGCCATTGTCCATTGTGCAGACAATTGTGTGCTGCCATTGTGTCAGATAATTGTGTACTGCCATTGTGTCAGACAATTGTGTGCTGCCACTGCCATTGTGTCAGACTGCCATCGTGTCAGACAATTGTGTGCTGCCATCGTGTCAGACAATTGTGTGCTGCCATTGTGTCAGATAATTGTGTACTGCCATTGTGTCAGACAATTGTGTGCTGCCATTGTGTCAGACAATTGTGTGCTGCCATTGTGTCAGACAATTGTGTACTGCCATTGTGTCAGATAATTGTGTGCTGCCATTGTGTCAGACAATTGTGTCAGACTGCCATTGTGTCAGACAATTGTGTGCTTGTGTGCCATTGTGTCAGACAATTGTGTACTGCCATTGTGTCAGATAATTGTGTACTGCCATTGTGTCAGACAATTGTGTACTGCCATTGTGTCAGACAATTGTGTACTGCCATTGTGTCAGACAATTGTGTACTGCCATTGTGTCCGACAATTGTGTACTGCCATTGTGTCAGACAATTGTGTGCTGCCATTGTGTCAGACAATTGTGTACTGCCATTGTGTCAGACAATTGTGTGCTGCCATTGTGTCAGACAATTGTGTGCTGCCATTGTGTCAGACAATTGTGTGCTGCCATTGTGTCAGATAATTGTGTACTGCCATTGTGTCAGATAATTGTGTACTGCCATTGTCAGACAATTGTGTACTGCCATTGTCAGACAATTGTGTACTGCCATTGTCAGACAATTGTGTACTGCCATTGTGTCAGACAATTGTGTACTGCCATTGTGTCCGACAATTGTGTACTGCCATTGTGTCAGACAATTGTGTGCTGCCATCGTGTCAGACAATTGTGTGCTGCCATTGTGTCAGATAATTGTGTACTGCCATTGTGTCAGACAATTGCGTGCTGCCATTGTGTCAGACAATTGTGTGCTGCCATTGTGTCAGATAATTGTGTACTGCCATTGTGTCAGACAAGTGTGTGCTGCCATTGTGTCAGACAATTGTGTGCTGCCATTGTGTCAGATAATTGTGTACTGCCATTGTGTCAGACAATTGTGTGCTGCCATCGTGTCAGACAATTGTGTGCTGCCATCGTGTCAGCTGCCATTGTGTCAGACAATTGTGTGCTGCCATTGTGTCAGACAATTGTGTACTGACATTGTGTCAGACAATTGTGTACTGACATTGTGTCAGACAATTGTGTACTGCCATTGTGGCAGACAATTGTGTGCTGCCATTGTGTCAGACAATTGTGTGCTGCCATTGTGTCAGATAATTGTGTGCTGCCATTGTGTCAGACAATTGTGTGCTGCCATTGTGTCAGACAATTGTGTACTGCCATTGTGTCAGATAATTGTGTACTGCCATTGTGTCAGACAATTGTGTACTGCCATTGTGTCAGACAATTGTGTGCTTCCATTGTGTCAGACAATTGTGTACTGCCATTGTGTCAGACAATTGTGTGCTGCCATTGTGTCAGACAATTGTGTACTGCCATTGTGTCAGACAATTGTGTACTGCCATTGTGTCAGACAATTGTGTACTGCCATTGTGTCAGACAATTGTGTGCTGCCATTGTGTCAGACAATTGTGTACTGCCATTGTGTCAGACAATTGTGTGCTGCCATTGTGTCAGACAATTGTGCATTGCCATTGTGTCAGACAATTGTGTGCTGCCATTGTGTCAGATAATTGTGTGCTGCCATTGTGTCAGATAATTGTGTACTGCCATTGTGTCAGATAATTGTGTACTGCCATTGTATTGAACCGGTGTGTACTGCCATTGTGTCGAACAATTGTAGTACATTTCTTGCATTGCGTCAGACAATTGGCCCTGTGCCATTATTATTGAACAATTGTGTGCTGCCATTGTGTCAAGACAATTGTGTGCTACCATTGTGTCAGACAATTGTGTGCTGCCATTGTGTCAGACAATTGTGTACTGACATTGTGTCAGACAATTGTGTACTGACATTGTGTCAGACAATTGTGTACTGCCATTGTGGCAGACAATTGTGTGCTGCCATTGTGTCAGACAATTGTGTGCTGCCATTGTGTCAGATAATTGTGTGCTGCCATTGTGTCAGACAATTGTGTGCTGCCATTGTGTCAGACAATTGTGTACTGCCATTGTGTCAGATAATTGTGTACTGCCATTGTGTCAGACAATTGTGTACTGCCATTGTGTCAGACAATTGTGTGCTTCCATTGTGTCAGACAATTGTGTACTGCCATTGTGTCAGACAATTGTGTGCTGCCATTGTGTCAGACAATTGTGTACTGCCATTGTGTCAGACAATTGTGTACTGCCATTGTGTCAGACAATTGTGTACTGCCATTGTGTCAGACAATTGTGTGCTGCCATTGTGTCAGACAATTGTGTACTGCCATTGTGTCAGACAATTGTGTGCTGCCATTGTGTCAGACAATTGTGTGCTGCCATTGTGTCAGACAATTGTGTGCTGCCATTGTGTCAGACAATTGTGTGCTGCCATTGTGTCAGATAATTGTGTACTGCCATTGTCAGACAATTGTGTACTGCCATTGTGTCAGACAATTGTGTACTGCCACTGTGTCAGACAATTGTGTACTGCCATTGTGTCAGACAATTGTGTACTGCCATTGTGTCCGACAATTGTGTACTGCCATTGTGTCAGACAATTGTGTGCTGCCATCGTGTCAGACAATTGTGTGCTGCCATTGTGTCAGATAATTGTGTACTGCCATTGTGTCAGACAATTGTGTGCTGCCATTGTGTCAGACAATTGTGTGCTGCCATTGTGTCAGATAATTGTGTACTGCCATTGTGTCAGACAATTGTGTGCTGCCATTGTGTCAGACAATTGTGTGCTGCCATTGTGTCAGATAATTGTGTACTGCCATTGTGTCAGACAATTGTGTACTGCCATTGTGTCAGACAATTGTGTGCTGCCATTGTCAGACAATTGTGTGCTGCCATTGATAATTGTGTACTGCCATTGTGTCAGACAATTGCGTGCTGCCATTGTGTCAGACAATTGTGTGCTGCCATTGTGTCAGATAATTGTGTACTGCCATTGTGTCAGACAAGTGTGTGCTGCCATTGTGTCAGACAATTGTGTGCTGCCATTGTGTCAGATAATTGTGTACTGCCATTGTGTCAGACAATTGTGTGCTGCCATTGTGTCAGACAATTGTGTGCTGCCATTGTCAGATAATTGTGTACTGCCATTGTGTCAGATAATTGTGTGCTGCCATTGTGTCAGATAATTGTCTACTGCCATTGTGTCAGATAATTGTGTACTGCCATTGTGTCAGACAAGTGTGTACTGCCATTGTGTCAGACAATTGTGTGCTGCCATTGTGTCAGACAATTGTGTACTGCCATTGTGTCAGATAATTGTGTACTGCCATTGTGTCAGATAATTGTGTGCTGCCATTGTGTCAGATAATTGTGTACTGCCATTGTGTCAGATAATTGTGTACTGCCATTGTGTCAGACAATTGTGTACTGCCATTGTGTCAGACAATTGTGTGCTGCCATTGTGTCAGACAATTGTGTACTGCCATTGTGTCAGACAATTGTGTACTGCCATTGTATTGAACAATTTTGTATTTTCTTGCCATTGTGTGTCTAAGACAATTGTGTGCTGCCAACTGTGTCAGACAATTATTACTTGCTGCCATTGTATGAACAATTGTGTGCTGCCATTGTGTCAGACAATTGTGTGCTGCCATTGTGTCAGACAATTGTGTGCTGCCATTGTGTCCAGACAATTGTGTGCTGCCATTGTGTCAGATAATTGTGTACTGCCATTGTCAGATTGGTGTGTACTGCCATTGTGTCAGACAATTGTGTACTGCCACTGTGTCAGACAATTGTCTTTCACGCCATTGTGTCAGACAATTGTGTACTGCCATTGTGTCAGACAATTGTGTGCTGCCATTGTGTCAGACAATTGTGTACTGCCATTGTGTCAGACAATTGTGTACTGCCATTGTGTCAGACAATTGTGTACTGCCATTGTGTCAGACAATTGTGTGCTGCCATTGTGTCAGACAATTGTGTACTGCCATTGTGTCAGAAAATTGTGTGCTGCCATTTTGTCAGACAATTGTGTGCTGCCATTGTGTCAGACAATTGTGTGCTGCCATTGTGTCAGACAATTGTGTGCTGCCATTGTGTCAGATAATTGTGTGCTGCCATTGTCAGACAATTGTGTACTGCCATTGTGTCAGACAATTGTGTACTGCCACTGTGTCAGACAATTGTGTACTGCCATTGTGTCAGACAATTGTGTACTGCCATTGTGTCCGACAATTGTGTACTGCCATTGTGTCAGACAATTGTGTGCTGCCATCGTGTCAGACAATTGTGTGCTGCCATTGTGTCAGATAATTGTGTACTGCCATTGTGTCAGACAATTGTGTACTGCCATTGTGTCAGACAATTGTGTGCTGCCATTGTGTCAGACAATTGTGTACTGCCATTGTGTCAGACAATTGTGTGCTGCCATTGTGTCAGACAATTGTGTACTGCCATTGTGTCAGACAATTGTGTACTGCCATTGTGTCAGACAATTGTGTGCTGCCATTGTGTCAGACAATTGTGTACTGCCATTGTGTCAGACAATTGTGTACTGCCATTGTGTCAGACAATTGTGTACTGCCATTGTGTCAGACAATTGTGTGCTGCCATCGTGTCAGACAATTGTGTGCTGCCATTGTGTCAGATAATTGTGTACTGCCATTGTGTCAGACAATTGTGTACTGCC
The DNA here is from genome assembly GCA_036873755.1 of Hanleya hanleyi. NCBI lineage: Eukaryota > Metazoa > Mollusca > Polyplacophora > Lepidopleurida > Hanleyidae > Hanleya > Hanleya hanleyi. Next base: position 96,956 of record JAVTVY010024161.1, read on the forward strand.
ATTGTGTCAGACAATTGTGTGCTGCCATTGTGTCAGACAATTGTGTACTGCCATTGTGTCAGACAATTGTGTACTGCCATTGTGTCAGACAATTGTGTGCTGCCATTGTGTCAGATAATTGTGTACTGCCATTGTCAGACAATTTCAAGTATTTTTGCCATTGTGTCAGACAATTGTGTACTGCCATTGTGTCAGACAATTGTGTACTGCCATTGTGTCAGACAATTGTGTGCTGCCATTGTGTCAGACAATTGTGTACTGCCATTGTGTCAGAAAATTGTGTGCTGCCATTTTGTCAGACAATTGTGTGCTGCCATTGTGTCAGACAATTGTGTGCTGCCATTGTGTCAGACAATTGTGTGCTGCCATTGTGTCAGATAATTGTGTGCTGCCATTGTCAGACAATTGTGTACTGCCATTGTGTCAGACAATTGTGTACTGCCACTGTGTCAGACAATTGTGTACTGCCATTGTGTCAGACAATTGTGTACTGCCATTGTGTCCGACAATTGTGTACTGCCATCGTGTCAGACAATTGTGTGCTGCCATCGTGTCAGACAATTGTGTGCTGCCATTGTGTCAGATAATTGTGTACTGCCATTGTCTCAGACAATTGTGTGCTGCCATTGTGTCAGACAATTGTGTGCTGCCATTGTGTCAGATAATTGTGTACTGCCATTGTGTCAGACAATTGTGTACTGCCATTGTGTCAGACAATTGTGTACTGCCATTGTGTCAGACTATTGTGTACTGCCATTGTTTCAGACAATTGTGTGCTGCCATTGTGTCAGACAATTGTGTGCTGCCATTGTGTCAGATAATTGTGTGCTGCCATTGTGTCAGACAATTTTGTACTGCCATTGTGTCAGACAATTGTGTGCTGCCATTGTGTCAGATAATTGTGTACTGCCATTGTGTCAGACAATTGTGTGCTGCCATTGTGTCAGACAATTGTGTACTGCCATTGTGTCAGACAATTGTGTGCTGCCATCGTGTCGGACAATTGTGTGCTGCCATTGTGTCAGATAATTATGTACTGCCATTGTCTCAGACAATTGTGTGCTGCCATTGTGTCAGACAATTGTGTGCTGCCATTGTGTCAGATAATTGTGTACTGCCATTGTGTCAGACAATTGTGTGCTGCCATTGTGTCAGATAATTGTGTACTGCCATTGTGTCAGACAATTGTGTACTGCCATTGTGTCAGACAATTGTGTGCTGCCATTGTGTCAGACAATTGTGTACTGCCATTGTGTCAGACAATTGTGTACTGCCATTGTGTCAGACAATTGTGTACTGCCATTGTGTCAGACAATTGTGTGCTGCCATTGTGTCAGACAATTGTGTACTGCCATTGTGTCAGAAAATTGTGTGCTGCCATTTTGTCAGACAATTGTGTGCTGCCATTGTGTCAGACAATTGTGTGCTGCCATTGTGTCAGACAATTGTGTGCTGCCATTGTGTCAGATAATTGTGTGCTGCCATTGTCAGACAATTGTGTACTGCCATTGTGTCAGACAATTGTGTACTGCCACTGTGTCAGACAATTGTGTACTGCCA